>CAUYLG010077038.1:0-40438 GCA_963573385.1 Cacajao melanocephalus | reverse complement strand
GAGAGGGAAGGGGAAGGGAGGGGAGGGGAGGGGAGGGGAGGGGAGAGGAGGGGAGGGGAGAGGAGGGGAGAGGAGGGGAGGGGAGAGGAGGGGAGGGGAGAGGAGGGGAGGGGAGAGGAGGGAGAAAAGCTAAAATTATGTAATGTCCAACGTCCAGAGGAAAAAATTATTTGCATAGGCAAAGACTTCTAACACAGGACACAAAAAGCACAAATCATTAAAAAAAAAATGAACATTATCACCACTGAAAAAAAAAAAAGAACTTTATCACCACTAAAACTTTCCCTATTCAAAAGGTACCATTAAGAATTAGGTGAGAGTGTCTTAGTATAACACCAAAAGCATAAGCAACAAAAGAAAAATAAACCAGACTACCTCAAAGTTAAAAAAAAAAAAACGTTTCTGCTGTAAAGGATCCTATCAAGAAAGTACAAAGACAATCTACAGAATAGGGGAAAACATTTGCCAGTCATATGTCTGATAAGAGACTTGTATATAAAATACATAAGGCAGTCTTACAACAAAGACAAATAAATCAATTTTTAAAAAAGGATTTGAATACCCCTTTCTCTCTCTCTCTCTCTCTCTCTCTCTCTCTCTCTATCATCTCTGTCTCCAAAGAAGGTATATAAGCAGCTAACATGGGAAAAGATGTTCAAAATTGTTGTCAGAAAAATACAAACTGAAATCTCGAGGTGCCACTTCATACCCACAGGATGGCTATCCTCAAAAAGACAGAGAGTGAGTGTCAGTAAGGACGCAGAGAAGCTGGAATCCCCACAGGTTGCTCATGGGACTGTAAAATAGTACAGTCATTTGGGAAAACAGTTTGGTGATTCCTCAGAATGTTAAAAAAAAAAGAAAAAAAAAAAGAGCTACCATTTGACCCGGCAATTTCAATCCTAGGTATATACCCAAGGGAACTGAAAGCAAGCCCACAAAACCCGTATGTGAAAATGCCTGCATCATTACTCATATTGGCCGAAGAGTGAGACAGCCTAAATGTCTATCAACTGAAAAACAGATACACAAAATGTGATATAGCCATGTAAGAAAACATTATTTGGCAATAAAAAGGAATGAGGTACTGATACATGCTACAATACGGATTAACCTTGCAAAAATTCTCTCAGGTTCATCACTGAATTGTCCATTTAAATGGACACAGTAACTTCTATGTAAATGATACCCCAATAAAGTTGATTTTTATAAAGTAATGAGAAGCTGAGAGAGAGAATCCAGTCACAAAAGATCACATGTTGCATAATTCCATTCATATAAAAAGTCTAAAATAGGCAAATCCATAGGGACCAAAAATAAGTAGTTGCTAGGGCCTGAGGGAGGGAGGAATTAAGAGTGACTGACTGCTAATGAGTATAGGGTTTCTTTTAGAGAGACAAAAAGTCCTCAAATTAGGTTGTAGTGATGGCTGCATAACCTTTCGACTATAAAAAAACCTTTCATTGTACACCTTATGGGTGAATTACATAGTACGTAAATTATATTTCAATAATTTTTTAAAAGGCATCATTAAAAAAAAGCAAGATACAAAATGGAAGAAAATATTCATATTACATGTATCTGACAAAGTATGGACTATATAAAGTACACCTGCCACCCAATAACGTGATGACAATCCAATAAAGATTAAGCAAAAGATTTGAACAGACACTTCATAAAAGAAGATATACACGTGGCCAGTCAGGGCATAAAAAGACGATCAATGTGATTCATCATCAAGAAATGCAAATTAAAACCACCCTACAATATTACCATACACTCATTAGAATGGCTAAAAGTGAAAATCTCAACGGCTAGCAAGAATGTAGAGCAACAGGAATTGCCATACACTGCTGGGCAAAAAGACGTAAAACTCTGGAAAACTGTTAGGCAGTTCATTAAAAAGTTGAACATAACATCTACCAAATAACCCACTCATTCTCCTCCTAGATCTTCACTCAAACATACATGCATGCAAAGACCTGTACATGAATGTCCATAGCAACTTCATTCATTGGAGCCCCCAAACTGGAAACCACTCAAGTGTTTATAAATACAAAAGTTTAAAAAATGTGAAATATACGTAACTTTGAAATACTACTTAGCAATAAAAAGGAACGAACCACGGAGACATGCTACATGGATGAATGTCAAAATAATGAATGAAATAAGCCAGACACAAAATGGTACATATGAGTCAATTTATATGATATTTTATACAATATAAGATAATCTTGGCCAGGCGTGGTGACTCACGCCTGTAATCTCAGCACTTTGGGAGGCCAAGGTGGGCAGATCATAAGGTCAGGAGTTTGAGACCAGCCTGGCCAACAAGGTGAAAGCCTGTCTTTACTAAAAATACAAAAACTAGCCGGGTGTGGTGGCACACGCCTATAATCCCAGCTACTAAGGAAGCTGAGGCAGGAGAATCACTTGAACCCAGGAGGCAGAGGTTGCAGTGAGCTGAGATGGCGCCACTGCACTCCAGCCTGAGCGGCAGAGTAAGATGCCATCTCAAAAAAAAAAAAAATTTCTAGTAAGTAAAGTAGGTCAGTGGTTGACTAGGGTCATGAATGAGGAAGAAACTTCCAAGGGGCCCAAGGAGTCTTGAGTGACGTGGAAATTTTCTCTCTTGACTGTGGTGGTGGCTTTATGGGTATGATTCTCTCACGTTTATCACGGAATTGTCCATTTAAATGGATACAGTAACTTGTATGATACCTCAATAAAGTTGATTTTTATAAAGTAATGAGAACCAACGAAAAAAGAATCAATATAATTTAACATTTTAAAAATTAGCATATCTAATTTTTTGTGTAAACAGAGCTTCTGAACTGCTTACTGCTGCGTATACATAGTTTTTTTCCCTTAGATAATTCAAACATTCATTGCCTCTAAACTGGATTTCCTGATTAATTCGCCTGACAAATCTCATACAAGTTCTCCCAACAGTTAATCCCACCCTAATTCCTCTCTGAATTACTAAAAATTCTTAATGAGTGTGGTCCATACTAATGAGATAGGTTTTTTTGTTTTGAGACGGAGTCTTGCCGTGTCACCCAGGTTGGAGTGCAATGGCATGATCTCAGCTCATTGCAACCTCTGCCTCCTGGGCTCAAAAAGATTCTCCTGCCTCAGCCTTCTGAGTAGCTGCTATTCCAGGCGCCTGCCACCACCCCCGGCTAATTTTTATATTTTTAGTAGAGACAGGGTTTCACCATGTTGGCTAGGCTGATCTTGAACTCCTGACTTAAAATGATCCACCTGCCTCAGCCTCCCAAAGTGCTGGGATTACAGGTATGAGTCACCGGGCCGGGCCAATGAGGTTTTTTTTTTTTTTTTGTAACACAAAAGAGGGATGAATTCCTTGACAGAAAAGCTCATAGAGGGGCAGGGATATCGGTGCCCTCATATGACTTCCAGGCTTTGTTCTGAGGTTGGTCTTGTTCCAGACATTTTTATGTTTTTATGCCAAGCCATTTTTGCAATAACTTTTGTTGGTAGTATACAACCCCAAGTTGCTTAGAAAGGCAAATTCTAAATCGACTTGAAATTTACCTCACAAAATTAAACACCATCTGTAGGGCCAAAGGGATGAAACGATACAGATATCTATAGAGAAACCACGTGTACCCAATACCTGCTATTGTGAGATTACTTCCTACACTTTTCTCCTTCACTGCTCACTGTAATCCTCTAATGTGAATATTATTGTTATCCCCATTTTTTCCCACTGTGGAAACTGATACTCAGAGAAACCCAGTTATTTGCCCCAATTCACCCAGCTAGTAAGAGGCAGAACTGAGAGTTACACATTTGGGGTGCTTTAACTGATGTTTGGTTATAGTTCCATAAACACAAAACTTAAACAAGTAGATCCATGTAGCTTTGGATTTCAGTATTCATTTTTGCATTACCATAAGAAAAAGCACACATTGAAATACACGGCTAACATTGTGTGGGGCTTTTGCCTGCCACTGAAATCTCATCTCTTCCAATTAGGCAACAGTATTTGACAAGAAAGGGATGCGCTGGCATCTTTATAGAGCAGGCTTCACATAAAACAAAGTCACACGGACGTCTAGGGAGTGTTTCCAAATCTGGGGAGAACTAGTGCTCTCCAGGAAAAACCAGAAATCTGGCAAATTATAGTGCAAACAGAAGAACAAGAACTAGAAAAGATTACACTTAGGTAACTCGAGAGTTAACGTGGAACCAAGCAGTCAAAAACCTTTGACTTATATCATGGCTGACTGTAACATACCAATCTCTAAAACTGCCAGTCACCACCTAGAACTGCTATTTGACAGACAGAAATATACATATTCTTCTGGCACAGATAGCTTTAAAATACTTACACAAAAATATCATAACCTACAAATAATATTTTGAAGATAATGAAAGGATAATGAAATGCACTGATGAACACTGATTTGCATCCTAACAAGACCCCAAGTTAATGTGTTGTTTAAACATTCATAAGGAAAAGAAGAATCTATGGAAAATAAATTGTTAGTCTAATCATCCATTCTACATACCCTTGACAATCCAAAGTCTGAAAATCATTAATAAATCATGAAATTAAGTCTATATTCTGATCTTCCACAAAAATCTCCTCTGTCGTTAAACTTAATCATTTAATCTTCCAGCATTTACTTATTCAGTAATGGTTAAAGCATAATATTCCGACATAGTTTCTATCAGTTAATTCTACTAAATGTAGCCCTGGGATATTCCTAGGAATCATACCAGTTAGAGTAAAGCATTTATGCAGGCAGGGAGGCTAATTTCAGCTTAAATTTGTAAAAATACATGTTCAAATAAAGTCTTTATTTGAATATCTGGCTTTTTTGATTTCTTCTCTCTCTTGGTAATCTCCAATGTTAATGGAATGCAAAAATAACCTAATGAGGGGATAATGCCATGGTCTGATGCCAATTATACTTCTCTTACGTCTGGCACGAATTCCCATTTCAATCACACGCGCTCTTCTCTGTCAAAGGAAGAGTACAAGGGAAGGGATGGGTGCAGGCAGTTACCATCTGCTTCCCTCCCCCGGCATCCCTGGAAAGGAAGGCAAGGGTGGGAGTTTCTCCTAGAGACGGGAGCAAAGTGTACCTCACAGTGGGCCCCCTGAAGTGCCTTCAGGCAGCTACACTTGGCCCTGGCATATCAGAAAGCAATACAGACTCCCTATAGCAGGAACGTCATATTCACTGTCAAGGGTCTAGGTTTTCAGTCCAGCCCAGCAGCGGCACACTGGTTCAAGTGAGGCCTGTAGACTCCTGCATGCAGCCCACTGTCTTCGGTTGGATACAGGCTTCTCTAGTATCTCACAGGCTTCCCAGCTCCCTCCTGCCTTACCTGGCCCACTACAATCGTTTCTTTTCCCACCTGGCCCCTTTAGACCTTGGAGTTTGCAAGTTGATTCAAAACTCATCAATCAAAAGAGGTACTTACAGCTGCATGACCAGGTACAAGTGATTTGGGCTTTCATAAATGTCTTCCAGGGCGACAATGTTTTCATGCTTAATCCTGAAAAGGAAACAGACACACAAAACAGTAAGTTTAATCAGAAAGGAAAATTTTTCAAAACAGACAGCATTGTAGCAACAAGTCACAAAACAGAATCCAAGACTCCTGAACAAAAACATTTCACACTTCACAATCTTGTCCCCAGACTTGTTCCAGACCCATTTGCTAATAGTCCTTCCCTGATCTCCACTCCTCTTCGTTCCTAAGCCTCAATACCCTACAATTTAGCAACGGTGGATTAACTATTGATGCTTCGTGTGAATCCCAGAAATGGGCCCAACCTGCCCACGTCCTATTATCTGGCAGGGCCCAACTCAGACACAGGGCCGCTGGGCAGAACTGTTCCCTCTTCTGTTGTTTCCCGGTGGCCATCGCAGACTTACCTGACCACTTAATTCTATGAAAATCTGTCCCCGACGACAGGTCTATGTTCCAGGGAGCAGGGAGACCTGGTGGGACACTGGAGAATATATATGTTTCACGGAATGTTTCTCTGGCATGTTCACAAGGTCAGGAGATCGAGACCATCCTGGCTAATAGGGTGAAACCCCATCTCTACTAAAAATACCAAAAAAGGCCAGGCACAGTGGCTCACGCCCATAATCCCAGCACTTTGGGAGGCCAAGGCGAGCAAATCACAAGGTCAAGAGATCTAGTCCATCCTGGCTAATATGGTGAAACCCCATCTCTACTAAAAATACAAAAAAAATAGCTAGGTGTGGTGGTGTGCACCTGTAGTCTCAGCTACCTGGGAGGCTGAGGCAGAAGACTCACTTGAACCCGGGAGGCAGAGGTTGCAGTGAGCTGAGATTGCACCACTATACTCCAGCCTGGTGACAGAGCAATACTCCGTCTCAAAAAAAAAAAAAAAAAATACAAAAAAAGTTTTAGCTGGGCGTGCCTGTAGTCCCAGCTACACAGGAGGCTGAGGCCGGAGAATCGTCTGAACCCGGGAGGCGGAGGTTGCAGTGAGCCGAGATTGTGCCACTGCACTCCAGCCTGGGCAACAGAGCGAGACTCTGTCTCAAAACAAACAAAAAACCCAATCTGACTCCCTCATTGGGGTTCATATCCCCCCACCCCACCCCACTACCAAATGTCACTTCAGCTTCCCAAGCAAACTAGATCAGTGCTACTCAAAGTGTGGTTCTCAAAGGGGCAGCACCAGCATCTCCAAAGAGCTTAGTAGAAATGCAAATTCTCAGGCCCCACGACAAGCACAGAGTATACAAGTTAAGGGCAGAGCCCAGGAATGAGTATTTTAATAAGATGCTCAGATAATCTACACATGCTAACTAGAGCTTGAGAAATACTGTATTAGACCAGTCCTGATCAAACTTCAAGGTGCAAATGAATCACCTGGGGATCTTGCTACATGGCAGGCCTTGAATCAGCAGGTTTCTGCATTTCCAACCAGCTCCCAGGAGATACTGGTGCTGCTGATCTGCAGACACCACTGTGAATAACCAAGTTCTAACTAAAGAACCAAGACAGAAGGAAACAGCTGAGTTCTAGCCCTTGGCACTTACCCGTTAAGAGCAGTTTCTGCTCAGAATGTAAGGCTTGATATTATTTAAAGCATTTGAGAGAAAAAAATTATTTCATTACTCAAAGAGATAATTAGCTCTTACCATAAGCCTCTCATCGAAATGACTGCTGAACCATTTAAAGACAAGCACATAACATGCAGATTCTTGTGAACCTCCTGAAAGCAAGAACTACATTATTCACACATTTGCGCCTGGCGCCTCGCACAGATCTGCTTAATAAACGCTTGCTGAATGAATGAATGATCTTGAAAGGCTGCTGCCACTAAGCAGCAAGAAGCCTTATTTAGTTAGGAAAAATGGAAACCATTTTCCTAAATGTGTGATGTCTTCCCTACAGAGAGAAGTTTATAAGGTGGAAAACAAACAAGAATATTATCTTCTTTTTGAGATGAAAGTGAACTAGATCATTAACAAAGACTGGTAAGGCTTTCCTTTGAATTCTACAGCTTGTAGTAGTTAATGCAGTTGTTTTGCAGGAGCTAAAACAATAGGTTATTCTAAATGCACATTCCACCCGATTCCAAAGTATAGAATCTAATTATTTGTCAGCCATGGTTTCTGCACAGCCTGAGCAAGATATGAACCAAATAAACTATGCCAGCAAGGAAACCAAAGGAGCTTAACTTGAGATTACCAAGATCCTACAAATCACAGCATTATGATGATTAGACATACCTGAAAGAAGAGGCCCACAAAAAGTAGACATCATATAGATTTTCCCTTTTTGGAAAAATTGTTTTAATTTGCCATTGGAATCAACCACATGGTCATGAACATTTTCTTTTAGTCAAGTTCATTTGAGAGTTAATTAAGAGCCTAGAGTTCTGGGGAAATAGGAGGAATGGGATTATATGAAGAGTGGCCGGAGAAAATGCAGGGCACACAGTTACATCTGAATTGTAGCAAAACGGTGAATGCTTTTTCAGCTTAAGTACATTCCAAGTATTGCGTGGTTGTTTAGCTGACATTCAGATGTAACTGGCACACCATATTTTCATGTGCTAAATCCAATCACTCTGCTTACATAAATCACTCAAGCTCTAAGCTGGGTTTAGAGATTGGCAACCGCAGCCCTAGCTTGCCTTCGAGGTAGGGTCAAGAAGGCTGTCTGAGCCCCAGAGTTCAGTCATTAATTCAGATTCCACGACATGCAAAGAATCAACTCTGTACAAAGCACTTGCCTAACCAACGTAGCGGACCCCAGGAAATTAGGCCTACAGTCCCCTCCTTTGATACATGGGATAGAGACATTAAAGCCTATTTAACCTGCTGTGTCTTACATGAGTGCTAGCTTGAAATTGAGTTTAATCTATTAGAGTGTTCCAGAGAAGTATTGCACACAGCAGGAACAATCCCAAATGTCAGTCTCACAGAGGCTGGAAAGACACCTTAACTATCGATATCTCTCCATCAACCAGTCAAGGGATCAAGCAATTGTCACTTCCTGAGTTTCTGCTATGTGTCTCGAAGAAGATAAGAAAAATAAAAAATAAAGTTTTGCCATCAGTAAGTTTATTCCCTAAGCAGAGAAACTCAGGAAGAAATGAGAAAAGAATCAAATGTTAATTCTGTAGAACTGCCTTTAAGTTGTGAGAAACCAGAGCCCTGAATGGGTCAGAATTATGGAGAAGGCCTCAAGAAGATGACGGGAGTTGAGCTGGAATGAGTAATGTTTGAATAAGCATACTTGAGAAATTTCAAATAAATCCTAAAATGGCCTCTTCATGTCTCTTAAGAAAAGTGGTTTAATTAACTTGGAGCTGTTCAACACAGTAAAAAAAAAATTATTCTGGCCTCCCACATCTGTTCTCAGGTACTTTATTCCACCTTCACATTCCTTACAATATGCAAAAGCTGAACGTAAAGTTTTAACATGATTTTAGTGCATGAGTTAGTTTCAAAAAATGCCATATGACCATCCATGCATTTAAGACTAGGGTACAAACTCTAACTGAGGATTTATTCCATGCAAAGGCTCACTTCATGCTAAATGTGCCACTGGAATCAATCACATGGTCACAAACATTTTCTTTTAGTCAAGTTCATTTGAGAGTTAATTAAGAGCCTAGATTTCTGGGGAAATAGGAGGAATGGGATTATACGAAGAGTGGCTGGAGAAAATGCAGGGCACACAGTTACATCTGAATTGTATGAATGCTTTTTCTTCAGTTTAAGTACATACGGTGAATGCTTTTTTCAGTTTAAGTACATCCCAAGGATTGCTAAATTTCAGAGTTTCATTATTCATTCAACAACTATCTGCTGGATGCCTGCCAGCTACCAGGCGCAGTCCTAGGTACTCTGAATTTAGTGGGAGAACAAGACACAAGAAAGGCAGTCTGAGCCCTCCTGGTGCTCATGCAGGTGAGAGCTAGAACACTTCTGAGGTAGTCTGTCTTTCATTAACCAGAAATCAGCCTCCTGGTAACTAGTAATGAGTCTCAGGACCAACAGAGAACTAGCTTACACCTTCTTCCCATATACTCTGCACAGATTCGAGGGATATAATGCCTCTGCTCACTCTTCTCATTGCTGACCAACCTTCCGACAATATGGTTTACATTTTCCTCTCATTGCTCTATCATCACTCGCTTGTCCAGACTCCAGCATTCAGATCTGGAAATACCGATCCCGGGGTAAAATACGGTATCGTGAATACGGTATTAAATAGTAAAGGGGAACTACTAACCATCATGAGCCGGATGTTAGACTTCTACCAATAAAACCTAACAAATCCACTACTGTAGTTTTTAGCCACTGCATAACCACTGGCACATAAAGCATATAAACTCCACATAGGTAGAGACTTTTGACTGTTTCACTGCTGTCACCCCAGTGCCAAAAGAAGAGCATGGCACATAGTTAGTTGATGAGTATCAAGTTTTGGGCCAATTAAATCACCAGATCATTTTAATTTGAACTTTTCCCAAACACAATCTCGTTTCTTACTCGAATTGGTACTGTGAGAGCTTAATGTCTTCATCTTTAGCTTCATTAAATCCGGTCATTACGGATTCCATGCAGCGTTTCCGATGATCAGCAGTGAGGTGAATCTTGATTTCCTCAACTATTGTTCTTATTAACCCTCCCAACTTTGGGCCATCTGTGTATCTGGTACATATCCATCCCATGAGTCTTCATTCAAATTCCTAATTAAAATTTTAAATGGAAGGTTACATGTCAGAGCTCCACGGTATTCCACCAGAGAACCCCATCAAGATAACCATGACATTAATCAGCTGGCTTCCATTGCTGTCTAGCTGCAAACCTGGCAGTACTATCGTCTAGCCTGTGTTTTACCATTCTACCCATAAGGAGACAATTAGATGCTTTGCAGAAGTAGAATTCCTCAGCTCTACACACCACATAATACTATTTAAAAGGGAAATGGGATGTTTGGGAAGATTTGTTCTTAGTAAACCCATGTTAGCTCCTAGCAACCACTACAGTCTTTACTAAATGATCACAAACCATCTGCTTAATTTTCTATTCCAGAATTTTGCTGTGCATTGAAGTCAAGCTTTCCAGTCTATAGCTCTCATCTTCCGCAATTTATATGTCTGGGAATTTTGAGAACCTCTCTTACATTGTTTTCTCAAACATTTCAGCTGTGACTCTTCTGTGATAAGTGCAGTTTCCTCAGTCCCCTGGGATGTCAAAAATCTAAACCTAGTCATGAGCTAATTTTGTAACTTTCGTTAGACCTTGCTTCCATAGCTGTTTTATTATACCATTTACTGTTAACAAGGCGTTAGACTGTACTAAGTATTTTTAATTATTTCACTTACTATTAACAACCAGCCTACGAAGTAGGCATGATTTTCCCAAATTTTTAAAAGAGGAGAAAATGAAGAAGGAGACTAAGATCCCATGAGGTTAAGTATTCCAAGATCACAAAACTCATAACTGTCATTGCTGAGATTCAATCTAAGTCTACTCTCACTCCCAAGCCCATGTTAAAGCAATTACGCTATAACTTCATATTAACTAAGTTATGAGAATATCCAAGAGCTCATCTAAATTCAGTTATTTCTATAAAATTATAAACCTAAAGTCAAGGTATTAATGCCCTCATTAACAATATAATATCCGCTTCCGTGGGTGTAGAGATTTGCTGAATTATCTTGAATCCAGTGGATGTACTCAAGATACTTGGTTGTAAATATCCTAGCAGACAAAATTCCAGTGGGTCAAACTCAATCAGAAAAAGAGATGTTGAAAAGCAAAAGGAACAGGGAGACGTCCAGGAGTAATTAGAAAGAGCCTCTCCTCAGCCTGTATCTGCTAGTGTCATCAAAAAAGAGAATCAAGTGAACAGAGGAAAGAGGCAGAGATGCCAGTTACAGGCAAATGGAGAATGGAGATTCTGCCAACTTGCACAGCGACATCCCAGCAGGTCAACGCTCAGTCTTTCCAAAGCATGGCCAAGAGGCTCTTCATACATAAGGGATGTTCACTCTCAAACAGCAAACTGTCCCGAAATGTGCATAATTCAAAGCCATAATAATGTCACTAAAAGTAATTTCGGGTTATAAAAAGAACCTCAACTTAATTTTCATCACTTATCATTTACCAGGCCCAAAGCAAGCATGAGCTAACACAACTATATACAAAGGGTAATGGTTTATATGGCAGCCTACGAGAAGGCCTCCATAATCTCCAATAATGCAGGTAAGTGGATAGAGGGAAGTGGGTCCAGGCAGAGAGAGTAAAGTTGACGGGGAAAACAGCACATGGGCATTGAAGCAGATTTCTGCTCACATGGTAACTGACAGCCAAGCAAGAAAACTCCAGAAAAAGCCAAGAAAACATTTTAAAATTAATTCGTGCAAAAAATAAATAAATAACTGATACTGAATATGTAAGTAAGCCCCATTACAAAGCCCGCAAGCTTTGTAAGGGAACATCAGGACCCAGAGGGTCAGCCTGCTACTGACTACACATGCTTCTGTGAAGTGTGACTAACATCTTTCCCTCTAGCCTAATGTTCCCCAGTTCGAGAATCCACACATTTTTAACTCCATGGCAAATGAGGAAATTTTAAAAAAAGAAAAAGCAAAGCACAAAAGAGAAGTGCAAAGGAGAAAAAACGTTCGTTCAGCATTTCTCACTTTTTCTCATTCTATCATTTTACTGATCTGCAGGGCATCCGTGGCAGCAATTATGAGGTATTCAGAGGAAGGAAAAGACCACAAAATCCCCTTCCTTGGTATTGCCATTCTCTAGAAATGGGCATGGACCTACTTAGATTATGGATGCCAAATGAAGACAAGGGATGGAAGAAAATATAATCAGAAGGGAGAGACAAGAGTCAACGTGATTATAAGAGAGGATGAGGCCAGGCGCGGTGGCTCACGCCTGTAATCCCAGCACTTTGGAAGGTCGAGGCGGGCAGATCACGAGGTCAAGAGGTCGAGACCATCCCGGCCAACATGGTGAAACTCTATCTCTACTGAAAATACAAAAAATTAGCTGGGCATGGTGGTGCATGCCTGTAGTCCCAGCTACTCGGGAGGCTGAGGCAGGAGAACGGCTTGAACCCGGGAGGCGGAGTTTGCAGGGAGCCAAGATCGCGCCACTGCACTCCAGCCTGGCGCCTGGCAACAGAGCAAGACTCTGTCTCAAAAAAAAAAAAAAAAAAAAAAAAAAGAGAGAGAGAGAAGATGAGTGTGGGTGGCGAGGCACAAATCGCCCTGCAATGTACAAGGTGGAGGAAGTTATGTCAATGAGCCACAGCCAGCTTCCGGTCCTTTTTTTCAAGCACTTCTGGATTCACAGGCTAGTATGGGAAAGGCCGTAGAGGACCAGGTCTCTCACCACCCACCACTGTCACTCTAAGCAGCCCAGAACATTGAAATTTTATTCACACAAAAAGGGAGGCTGTGGTTCCCTGGCATGGAATTGCCTCAAAAATAACTGAAGAATATTCTGATGTCTTGGCAGACACTCCTGTTTGTCTAAGTAAACGCTTATGTTTTTTCAAAATTAAAAAAAAAATCATTTCCTCCTTACTAGGGTCAAATTCTTGTTTTCTCACATTATAAGCAGTGTGGGAAAATGCTGAGAAAATTGGGATACTGTCAGTCACAAGAACAGCAATAGCTTTGGAAATATTGGCCAGATGGTATTAAAAATAATAGCTTTCATTTTAATAAACAGGCACATTCACAGGTGTTATTTCATTCTCCAACAGCCTTATAAAGTAGGCATTATTATTCCTATCTCACAGATGATCACTAGCAATTTATAACCACTTAATTGTTCTCCCCACCTCCCTCTGGTCTCACTCTCTTCCTATCCATTTTCCATGCTGTCTCCTGAGTGATCTTTCCAAAATATAGAACTGATCAAACTTCTTAGCTTGAAATCCAGCACTGGCTCCCTGTAGTTCAGGAGAAAGTTCAAACAACCGGCATGGCTTACAAGTCACTTGTTACTTGTGAAATGTGAAAAGTTCCCTTATCTCACTTGCAGGGCATGTGACAGGGGAAGTGGCTCACTTCCTTAGTGCTCAGCTGTTCAAACACCTAGGGGAGCATGCAGACAGGCACTCTGTGGGCCTCTGACCCCACAGCAGTGTCTAGGGGTGAATGCTTACAGCTCCTGAAGCCCCAGTGACCATGTGTTACAGGGTGCTCTTTTAGTTTTGCCATCTGTGAGCAGACTGTGTTTATCAGCTCTATTAGACCCTCTGCCTTATCCCAAGTGGAAGCATTCCCTTTGAAAATCGGCACAAGACAAAGATGCCCTCTCTCACCACTCCTATTCAACATGGTATTGGCAGTTCTGGCCAGCGCAATCAGGCAGGAGAAAGAAATAAAGAGTATTCAAATAGATAAAGAGGAAGTCAAATTGTCTCTATTTGCAGACAACATGATTGTATATTTAGAAGACCCCACCGTCTCAGCCTAAAATCTCCTTAAGCTGATAAGCAACTTCAGCAAAGTGCAAAACCAATGTGCAAAAATCACAAGCATTCCTATACACCAATAACAGGCAAACAGACAGCCAAATCATGAGTGAACTCCCATTCACAATTGCTACAAAGATAATTAAATACTTAGGAATACAACTTACAAGGGATGTGAAGGACCTCTTCAAGGAGAACTAAAAATGACTGCTCAAGGAAATAGGACGCAAACAAATGGAAAAAACATTCCATGCTCATGGATAGGAAGAATCAATATCATGAAAATGGCCATACTCCCCAAAGTAATCTACAGATTCAATGCTATCCCCATCAAGCTACCACTAATTTTCTTCACAGAATTGGAAAAAAACATCTTAAATTTAATGTGGAACCAAAAAAGAGCCCACATAGCCAAGACAATTCTAAGCAAACAAACAAAAAAAAAAGCTGGAGGCATTATGCTACCTGACTTCAAACTATACTACAAGGGTACAGTAACAAAAACAGCGTGGTACTGGTACCAAAACAGATATATAGACCAATGGAACAGAACAGAGGACTCAGAAATAATGCCACAAACCTGACAACAAGCAATGGGGAAAGGATTTCCTATTTAATAAATAGTGTTGGGAAAACTGGCTAGTCATATGCAGAAAGCTGAAAATGGATCGCTTCCTTACACCTTATACAAAAATTAACTCCAGATGGATTAAAGATTTAAACATAAGACCTAAAACCATAAAAACCCTAGAAGAAAACCCAGGCAATACCATTCAAGACATAGGCATGGGCAAAGACTTCATGATTAAAACACCAAAAGCAATGGCAACAAAAACCAAAATAGACAAATGGGATCTAATTAAACTAAAGAGCTTCTATACAGCAAAAGAAACTATCATCAGAGTGAACAGGCAACCTACAAGATGGGAGAAAATTTTTGCAATCTGCGCATATGACAAAGGACAAATATCCAGAATATACAAAGAGCTTAAACAAATTTATAAGAAAAAAACAACCCCATCAAAAAGTAGGCAAAGGTTACGAACGGACACTTCTCAAAAGGAGACATTTATGCAGCTAACAAACATATGAAAAAAAGCTCATCATCACAGGTCATTATGCAAATTAAAACCACAACTGAGATACCATCTCACACCAGTTAGAATGGCGATCATTAAAAAGTCAGGAGACAACAGATGCTGGAGAGGATGTGGAGAAATAGGAACGCTTTTACATGGTTGGTAGGAGTGTAAATTAGTTCAACCATTGTGGAAGACAGTGTGGCGATTCCTCAAGGATCTATAACTAGAAATACCATTTGACCCAGCAATCCCAGTATTGGGTATAAACCTGAAGAATTATAAATTGTTCTATTATAAAGACACATGCACACATATGTTTACTGCAGCACTGTTCACAATAGCAAAGAGTTGGAATCAACCCAAATGCCCATCAATGATAGACTGGATAAAGAAAATGTGGCACATATGTGTATATACACCATGGAAAACTATGTAGCCATAAAAAAGAATGAGTTTTTGTCCTTTGCAGGGACATGGATGAAGCTGGAAACCATCATTCTCAGCAAACTGACACAGGAACAGAAAACCAAACACCGCATGTTCTCACTCATAAGTGGGAGTTGAACAATGAGAACACATGGACACAGGGAGGGGAACATCACACACTGGGGCCTGTTGTGGGGTGGGGGACTACGGGAGCGAAAGCATTAGGAGAAATACCTAACATAGATGACAGGGTGATGGATGCAGCAAACCACCATGGCATGTGTATACCTATGTAGCAAACCTGCATATTCTGCACATATACCCCAGAACTTAAAGTACAATTTAAAAAAAGTTCTCAGTCAAAATCATTAACACCAAGTTCACCAAAATATATCCATAAAGGTGCACACAAATAGAAATACATACTGATTAGTGGAATTGCATAAGCAATCCAGATTAGCTTGTATCTTAGCTCTGAGACATCTAACGCCAAGACTTTAGAGAAGTCATTAAATACTTTTGGATTTGATTTCCTCATTTGTTAAAGGAACATCAAATATGTCATCTTGTTATTAATCTATCCACATGTATATACATGTATTAATGTAATATAGATATATGTGTGTGTGTGTATATATATATATATATATATATATATATATACACACACACGTATGTACCATATTACTGTATATTTAGAGATCTTGTGTTATAGAGTATAGGCTGCTTCAGGAAATGACCAGAATTCAAAATCCTATGCTTCAAATCACACCTCTTTGCTGCCAGAAGATGGAGCTCAGTGGGCAACTAAGGAGCTAGGACTACGTACATAAATCAACTAACCTCTTAAGTCTGTAGGCTACTTTTGTTGCTGTTTTTTTAAAGATTAAGTACTACATGTTGATACTCATTGTGAAGTGAGTTTTTCCTTGAATCCGTATAAACAAACAAACAAATGCAAGGTCTCTCCTTCTGTCCCCAGGCTGGAGTGCAGTGGTGTGGTTTCAGCTCACTGCAACCTCTGCCTCCTGGGCTCAAGTGATCCTCTCACCTCAGTCTTTCAAGTAGATGGGACCACAGGCATGTGCCACCACCACACCCAGCTAATTCTGGTATCTTTTTGTAGAGACAGGATTTTACCATGTTACCCAGGCTGATCCTGAAGGTATTTTCTTAAGAGCACCCCAGGCCTCCTTAGTACAATGCAGGGTACCCAGTATGGGGCCACAGCCAGCACTCATATGTGTAGGGAGACAGTGCTAGAGCCTAGAACAGTCCCACAGGACAGGCATCAATGAGCTGGTTCTGTTTCTGACAGTATGACATTCTGGTCACATCACCTTCCTGGGTCTCAGTTTCCTTGTCTAGAATTAACCAGCCAGACCAGAAAGTCTCTAGGGTCTTTTCCAACTCTAACGATCAATGAATCTAAACTTATAATGAGGCAACGTGCATTAAGGTACATATGAGAAGCATAAAGTCTGATTCTAAGCCCATTTTCAGTGTTCTCTGGAATAGTCCTTGCTACACAGAAGCCTGGTTACAATTTGCGCTTCGGTAGTTCTTCATCTGCACAGTCAAGTTTGTCAGCTGAACACGGAACAGAATTTCTTGAGACATGAAGTCATTTACACAAAAAATATCTGCTTTTCCTTCTCCTATGTCAGCATCCACAGTGCCTAGACCAATAAAGAAATACCCAAGTGATCTACTCTTGTCTAGAATGGCTCTAGAGGTCCAGATGAGGCCTGGTGGTCTTTAGATCAAAGGAGAAATGTTAGGTCTGATTCAGTGCAAAAACTCCAGTCCCTGACACATGCCAACACTCAAGGAATGTTTATAGAAGAATGAATGAATGAATGAAAAATTCTTGCCTTCCAAAAGTCTTACAGACTACAGACATTCCAAAGCTATATACTAGAATGAAAAAGGTTCTAAGAGTTGACTGTATATTTCTTTTGTATTTCTGTTAGCATCCATGAGAAGTGACTACTGAATGGGTGCTATAGATTGGATATTTGTTCTTGCTCAAATCTCATCTTGAATTTTAATCCTCAATACTTGAAGGTGGGGACTGGAGGGCGGTGTTCGAATCATGGGAGTGGATCTGTCATGGCTTGGTGCTGTCTTTCCAACAGCGACTTCTTGCGTAATCTGGTCATTTAAAAGTGCATGGCACCTCCCCCACCACTCTCTCTTGCTCCTGCTTTCGCCATGTGACATGCCTGCTCCCCCTTTGCCTTCTACCATGAGTGTAAGTTTCCTGCGGTCTCCCTAAAAGCTGAGCAGATGCCAGCACCATGGTTTCTGTACAGCCTGTAGAACCGTGAGCCAATTAAAACTCTTTTCTTATCAATTACCCAGTCCCGGGTATTTATAGCAATGCAAGAACAGCCTAATACAGTGGGTCTCAAGCTCAGATACATGCTAGAGTTATCTGAGGAGTTCCAAACATACTAACAGCTGGACCACTTTCGGAGATTATTTAACTGGCCTGAGGTATGGCTTACGCCTAACAAGTTCTTTCTAGTTTCTTCAGGGATTCAAACGTGCAGCCCAGTTTGTTAGTAAATTACTGAGAACCCTGGGTCATGGGCAAGGATTCAACTTTAGATACTTCAGATTTGGTAACTTCATGGCTTCACTGTCCATTTTTAATTCATCTAGGCTCAATACATTTGCTTGATAATAAAGTCTGATTTTAAAGGTAAGATCCAAGGTGGCCTAAGAATAAAGACTTAAGGCTATATGGCCAATCCTTTACTGCTCTCAGGATAAGAATGTGGAAAAATATCATTCCTTAGCAAGTATAATAGTATTAGCAACTAATATTTCTTATCAAGTAGTATTAGTAATATTTCTTCTAGTATTTCTTTGTAAGGCTTTGAAACACTAACACATTTAAAGAAATACTGTCATTTCCTTCTTTGAACCTTTTGGTAACCTTTTGTCGAAGGGTAATATATATTTCTGTGGACATTTTTAACACGAGAATAAGCACCGGGAATCTTGGAAAATACTAAGGTGCTTACCTGCCTTGGAACAGAGACGAACTCTTGTAGCTTGAATTTCCTAGCTTCACTGATGTGAGAATACACACACCCAAAGTCACCTTAGAAAGGGAAATCCCAGAAAGCTTGCTTCACGTTCACTGTGGATGCTTACAACGTGAATTTAGAAGCCATTTCTGTATGAAATAGTATTAATGAAATAGAACTGCTGGGGTGTATCCTACAGCTTTCTCGCATACTCTGTACCCCAGACTGAAGATGATGGGCTTGAATTCAGGAAGCATCTTTGAGGCTTCTAGCTCTGAACATTTGCATTTATATGAGCATAAGTGGAAGGGAGCCAGAATAAGGCACTGGAATCCAGGGAAAAGGTATCGTTTCTTTCTTCTTTCTTACCACTAATGTCCTGTACTTTCTCTGTGCTGACACCCACATGGGACGTCCATATTTCAAACTTGAACCCAAAACTATGCCAAGCCAATAGGTGCCCTGAATAGCACCTACTGAAATTGGAGGACCCAGGGTTGCTCTTTTATTCAAACTAGATAATGAAGCATCAGGAAAACAGGCCAAAATGATCCTGGGCATCGCACTAAAGCTACTGGAATACAGCAGCATTTATTTTGAAAGTGGGAAGTCAATTGTAAAAGAAAAAAGATGAGATGAAAATAGGAAGAAGAAAAAAGAAAGAGGGAAGTCTGTTTTGAACAACCATCTAATATCAGTTCACTGTCAGACTTAGGGGGATTGAACTCACACTGTAAAATATTCCTTGACACTCCAGGAAAGTGCCCACCTTCAGAGATGATGGTGTGGGATTGAGTGTTCTTTAATTTTTGCACATCGGTAATTAATGCTGTCACATGGTCGGCTCAGGTCACACTCAGACGTCAGGAAACCAGGCACACTCCAATGGAAGAAAACATCTTTCAAGCGTTCACATGTTGAGAATTAATGAGGATGTTTGTGGTTCGTTGTATGCGTGTCGTTAAATATCTTATTTTCTGATCATCTCTATCCGTGTGCATAGTAAGGACATCTCTGTGCTATGGTTTGAATATTTGTTTCCTCCAAAACTCACATTGAAATGCCATTGCTAATGTGGCAGTATCGGGAGGTGGGCTCTTTAAGAGGTGACTGAATTGCAAGGGTTCTGCCCTTATGAATAGATTAATCCATTTGTGGATCAATGGGTCATCATGGGAGTGTGCTGGTAGTTTTCCAAAAGGAAGGGAGACCTAAGCCAGCACATGAGCACACTCAGCCCCCCAGCCACGTGATACCCCACCCTGCCTCGGGACTCTGCAGAAAGAGTCCCCCACAGCAGGAAGGTTCTTACTAGATGCAGTCCCTCCACCTTGGACTTCCCAACCTCCATAACTGTAAGAAATAAAGAAAAGTTTCTTTATAAATTACCCGGTTTCAGCTATTCTGTTACAAGTAATGGAAAATGAACTAAGACACTGACTGTATTCTTTCTTCAGAAAGTAAAAATGAATTTCTTCATAACTGAGATAAGAGTTACAATTAGAAGGAGCAGCATGTTTTGCATTGCTGATTTTTTTTAAAGGAGGGGTGTGTTATACACATCCACCTCTCCAAATTGCAGTTTTATGGTAGATCAGTGTTAAACGCTGAGGTTGTCTGAGCTTACAGTTTTATTACATCCTGCTTATAAAAGATTATGATCAAGATGTCAACTCAAGAAACTTCCCAGTGCAAGCTCCAGGGCCATTTGCAAATTCTCAGGAATGACATTACAAATAGACCGTGGCAAATAAACTAGTTCCTATTCACCTAGTTTTCTATTCCAGAGTTTAGAGGGGAATTATGAAAGCAATTATGTCCAGAAGGATGAGGGGTCAAAAGAAATCCAGCCACATGGAATGTCCCTGACAATGACCCAAGGGTAGCCGGGGAGAGAGTGTGGCCGTTGCTGCCCTCCTGCACTCAGCAGCACAACCGATGTGCCCAGGTGGCCGCCGCAGCCTACAAGCCAGAGAGCTGGGAGGGCTGGGCCAGGCTGAGATCACGCAGGGCCACGGAGTATCTTTTCAGCAGTGCCAGGCATAAAGATCTTTTCCTCTAAGCATTAGATCATCTTAGTCCCATAGCTGGATTCCATGAAGGTCACCTCTGACCAGTGCTTTTCAGTCTGGTTCCCCCCAACTCCTCCAGGTTCTCAATCAATACCTGGAAAATGTAATGGAATGCAACCTGCATAGGCCCCACTGCGATCAATACCCAAAGTAAACAGCAGCATGTTAATGTGTGTTCTCACTGACAGAATTGAGAATAAATAAATGCTTTAAAACTGAAATTATAAGTTGACGCTACATTTCTTATGTATTGGGTTCTACCTAAGAATTTCTTTATACTTTTTTTTTAAGACAGAGTCTCGCTCTGTCACCAGGCTGGAGTGCAATGGCGCCATCTCGGCTCACCGCAACCTCCACCTCCCAGGTTTAAGCAATTCTCCTGCCTCAGCCTCCCAAGTAGCTGGGACTACAGGCGCCTGCCACCACACCCAGCTAATTTTTTGTATATTGGGTTTCACCATGTTGGCCAGGATGGTCTCAATCTCCTGACTTCATGATCTGCCTACCTCAGCCTCCCAGTGCTCACAGGGGTGAGCCACTGTGCTCGGCCAGAATTTATTTTTAAAGAAGACTCTACCACTAAAAAGTGAAGAAAAGAAAACAAACAAAAAACAGAATAAAGACCGGGGAAGGAAGTGGAGGGAATCAGTGTAATAAGCAATTCAAAAGTGAAATTAAAAGCCTTCTTCCCCACTCCAGCGAGTGAAGACTATTACTGATACATTTTCAAATACAAAGGGAAGATCTTCCCTCAACAAGTTATTTCCAAAGATGGTAATGGGCTTCTTTTTCCTAAATCTTTGCCCTCTTTACAATTTCTTTAAAAATAAAGTGGTCCAGGCACTGTGGCTCATGCCTGTAATCCCAGCATTTTGCGAGGCGAAGGCAGGAGGATCACTTGAGCCCAGGAGTTTGAAACCAGCCTGGACAATATGGCAAAATCGCATCTCTGCAAACAAACAAAAGAAAATTAGCTGGACGTGGTAGCACATGCCTGTGGTCCCAGTTACCCAGGAGGCTATGGTGGGAGGATCGCCTGAGCCTGGGAGGTTGAGGCCTCAGTGAACCATGACCGCACCACTGCACTCCAGCCTGCGTGACAGAGACCCCATTTCAAAAACAAAAATAAAAGTTGTATTAAAATCAGGAAGAAGCCAACACTGCGCCAATGGCGGAGACATGCACATACACACATCTGTCTGTATGTGGGCATCAATGTCTGGCCACTCTCCTTAAGCCCGGTTTAAAATCTCACAGTTGCTGGGCCCAAGATGTTTGAGTTGCTGTTTCATCAGAGGTGGGTTCAGGGGTGCAGCCAGCACTGCAAAATTCACCAAGCAGGTAGAGAGCCTGGAGAATGATTTATTCCCCAGGGAGGATACTGAGAACATCGGTGGGTAAAGAAACAGTGGCAGAGCCGGGTGCGGTGGCTCATGCCTGTAATCCCAGCACTTTGGGAGGCTGAGGCAGGAGGATCATGAGGTCAGGAGTTCAAGACCAGCCTGACCAACATGGTAAAACTCCATCTCTACTAAAAATACAAAAATTAGCCGAGCGTGGTGGCAGGCACCTGTAATCCCAGCTACTCAGGAAGCTGAGGCAGGAGAATCGCTTGAACTCAGGAGGCAAAGTTTGCGGTGAGGCAAGATCACGCCACTGCACTCCAGCCTGGGCAACAAGAGAGAGATTTTATCTCAAAAAAAAAAAAGAAAAGAAAAAAGAAAAAGAAAGAAAGAAAAGAAAAGAAACAGTGGGAAGAAGGTGGTGGTGGGAGCAAAATGTGGTGCCTCCTAAAAAGCCGGCAGAAGTCCTTGTCTGGATTCATTCCCATCTCATGAAGCCCTATGGGGATGTGCGATGGTTAATCCAGGGAGCCCTAGGGGAAGTGAACTTGAATCTGGGGGAGGAAGACTGGCAGGAGCAGGACCCTGTCATAAGGCTGTGGGGCAAGATGAACCCCCTGAAGGTTTTTTTCCCCATGCATCTTTTCTTCTCTCTCTTTTTATCCTTGTGGAGTGAGGGATGGTGCTGCTGGTGGACTAAGTGTCTGCAGATCTAACGTTTCTGGTAACAAACACATCAAAGCTCTGCTTGATACAACAGCCGCATGGATGTCACAAGAGAATGCTGCAGAAGAACACTCCGGCTGCACTGCAGACTGGGGCAAGTGGACCGGGCAGGGGAGGGGCAGGGAGAGCACGGTCGGTTATGATCCCTGCTGCCCTTTCACCATGTCCACTGCACGAGAGCCCCCGGAGCAGCATCACAGCACACTGTTTGCAGACAGCTCACATAAAACCCACAAACCTAGACTTCACAAAACACAGCGGGGGCCCAGGAGGGCCAAGCATGAGACTAGGCAGCAGGGCCCTGAAGGCAGACAAAACACAGTCCTTGAAACCAGGTGGCTTCCAGGCCAGTGTGAGAAGACAGAGGTGCACGTAAACACGACGCAGCACGACCAATGTCCTGCCAGAGACCCAGCCCCAGGGCCATGCGAGCGCAGCCCTGCCCTGCTATCTGACCCCGGCCCTGACACACTGGTCAGGCTGCACCCCGGGACCAATCTGCACTCTTGAGTCTGGGCTGCTGGGCCCTGCACAGGAAGGCAAAGGAAGAGCATGTCAGAGAGAGGGAAACGCATCTGAAAAGGCAGAGACATGTGAGGATGCTGCAGTCACACAACACTCAGGTGGATGGCAGCCCCTCCAAGGGCAGAGGAGGGCCTATCGTGAGGGGCTTTGTCACCAACGTCATCTGTGCGAGTTTTATGCTAAAGGAACTAAAAAGTAATACTCCAAGTGTAAAACTTCAGCTCTAGAAAAACTAAAGGCAGTGTTTTCAGGCCAGGCATGGTGGCTCATGCCTGTAATTCCAGCACTTTGGGAGGTGAGATGGGTCGTCAGGAGTTCGAGACCAGCCTGGCCAACATGATGAAACCTCATCTCTTCTAAAGACATAAAAAATTAGCTGGGCGTGGTGGTGAATGCCTGTAATCCCAGCTACTTGGGAGGCTGAGGCAGGAGAATTGCTTGAACCCAGGAGGCGGAGGTTGCAGTGAGCCTAGATCACGCTATTGCACTCCAGTCTGGGTGACTGGGCAAGACTCTCTCTCAAAAAAAAAAAAAAAAAAAGAAAGAAAAAGAAAAAAAAAAAACACTAAAGGCAGTGTTTTCTCTTGCAGAGATGCTGAAGTTGAACACTGTGAAATCGTTCCTGGGACACCGTGCCTGGAGTCCTAAGCCTCTCACTCCCACTCACGGGGTCATTGGAACTTGAAACCTCACTTTACTCTACTTTTAATTTCCCAAGTGAAAAGTTCATACACACTTTCCTCTTTTCATCATCAACAAGTGGAGAAAGTCCTTTTGACCAGAGTGTACGCTGGTTATGTACATAAGGACTCGTTTTGC
This sequence comes from Cacajao melanocephalus, assembly GCA_963573385.1. Lineage (NCBI taxonomy): Eukaryota > Metazoa > Chordata > Mammalia > Primates > Pitheciidae > Cacajao > Cacajao melanocephalus. Next base: position 16,412 of record CAUYLG010077038.1, on the reverse strand, counting down.
CATCATTACCTATGAAGAGCCCCCAAGTCCAACTCATTCTCCAAGGAAATGGAGAATGGTTATTCTGGCAAAACGAGTTCTGCAAAATGTCAAGTTCATTACTCTTTTCACCAACATTTTTTGTTTGTTTCTGTGAGGGAAAAAAAAAAAAAAAAAAAAACACCTGATCTGTCACTATCTGGGTTTCTTTCTTTAGCGTATTCCTCTATCTCCAGAATTAGAATACCACTGACTACTTGTGTCTTCAGAAAATACCCTGTACATGTCAGAAAGACTTTCTCCTCTTCATCAACAACAAACATCTTGAATGCAGAAAGCGCCAGCTGCTTGGTGGAATTTCCGCAGATGCAGAGGGGCCCGGCCTTACCCCATTTCGGTTCCCATGGGCTCCTCCTGCACACAGCTCCTGGCCATTGGCTAGCCGGCCTCCCCTTTCTTTCAGACACGTGTCCATCTACTGCTGGCCCTTTGCTGCTTATCTTAGCATTCACTTAGACTTGGAACCTGACAACACTGCACAGGCTCGAGGTAATGGACTCTCTGTGTAAATCACCTCTCTGTTAGTGTGTACCCCAACTTGGCAAAGCAAAGGTAGTAAAAGACACCCAGTTGCTTTTGGGTGTGGCAGCACACACCTGTCATCCCCGCTACTCAAGAGGCAAAGTGAGAGGTTTGCTTGAAGCCAGGAGGTCAAGAGCAGCCTGGGCAACATAGTAAGACTCTGCCTGTAAAAACATTTTTAAAAAATTAGTTGAGCATGGTGGCAGGTGCCTGTAGTTCCAGCTACTCAGAAGACTGAGGCAGGTGGATAACTTGAGCCCAGGAGGTCAAGACTGCAGTAAACTATGACTGTACCACTGCACTCTAGCCTAGGCAACAGAGCAAGACCCTGCCTCTAAAAAAATTAAAACATAAATTCAAACAGATGCCTAATACACAAAATGTCTTCAGATAAACACTAGTCCCTGATTTCCACACATACTAAAAAAGGATCTTTGAAGTGAAGATTAAATAAAAAGAGAGGCCAGGTGCAGTGGCTCACACCTGTAATCCCAGCACTTTAGGAGGCTGAAGCAGGTGGATCACAAGGTAAGGAGTTCGAGACCAGCCTGGCCAACACAGCAAAACTCTGTCTCTACTGAAAATACAAAAATTAGGAGGGCATGGTGGCACACACCTGTAATCCCAGCTACTCAGGGGGGTGAGGCAGGAGAATCACTTGAATCTGAGGGGTGGAGGTTGCAGTGAGACAAGATTGCACCACTGCACTCCAGCCTGGACGAAAGAGCGAAACTCCGTCTCAAAAAATTAAGTAGGTAAGTGAATGAATGAATGAATGAATGAATGAATGAATAGCAAGTGAATGACACTGAAGTTTATCTAGCAGAGCAGCCATTACTTATCATCAGTATCCCCACAGAACACTGAAAACATAACCATTACCAGCTCTTACTCAGTCCTATGGAAACCCCATCGCTAGGCAGGGGAACCTGGGAATCACAAACATTTTTTAAAGTCTCAGGTAACTCTAATGATTGGGCAGATTTGGAAGCCAATGTTCTAGCCAGCTCTCCATTTACAGATGGAGGAATTAAGTGACTGCTCCACGAACTTTCAGCTGGTCACAATGGCTGTATGTCCTGGAATATAATGTTTTCATAGTCTATAAAAAATAACTTTTTAATCAAGTTATAAATCAAAACAACAAATGATTCAATACAGAATGTTCTACCTCCTACCAGGTTTGAATTTTGAATTCTTGGACTCTTCACAAGATAGTGTCATGGAAAGAGTGGGCTCCCTGACGCTTCTCATCCTATCTCTGACTGTCCAGAACTCTGGCCTGCAGATCCAAGCTCCATCTGCACACCTGTACGCAGACCTGCCTTGGCCTAAGGACATCCTGTCAGCAGTGATGCCGGCTCTCAGGAGGAGGGACCCAGGAAGCAGTCCATATGGGCCCCAGAAGTACATCTGAAGTCACTTCAGAAGAATTTCTGGGGTCAAGAATTTCTGGGGAAGCACCCACCTACAAGCACTGGGTGAGAAGATGTCCTCCGCCCTGTGTCCTTGACCCTGCAGACAGCTCACTCCAAGGGAAGGGCATGGCTGGCTTTCTGCATTCATGGTGCTTTCAGCATTCAAGGTGTTTGTTGTTGATGAAGAGGAGAAAATCTTTTCTGACATGTACATGGCCAGGGCAGAATCTCCTAAAGTAGGGGCTCTTCTTACCCAGGTCTAAGAATGGAACATTCTTCTGGAACACAGAACAATTCCCACCTAACTGAAAGTCAGCCTCTCTCCCTCTCCATATATATTCATGGATGGAAATATACACACACATTTTCTACAACTGCTTTTCTACAAAGCATTGGTATACAGAAAATTCTTAAGGAAACTGTAATGTGTTTCTAAAGTAAAAGACTAGGCTGGGCGCGGAGGCTTACGCCTGTAATCCCAGCACTTTGAGAGGCCGAGGTGGGCGGATCACCTGAGGTCAGGAGTTTGAGACCAGCCTGCCCAACATGGTGAAACCCAGTCTCTACTAAAAATACAAAAATTAGCTGGGTATGGTGGCACGCACCTGTAATCCCAGCTACTCAGGAGGCTGAGGAAGAGAATTGCTTGAGCCCGTGAGGCAGAGGTTGCAGTGAGCTGAGATCATGCCACTGGACTCCAGCCTGGGTGACAGAGCAAGACTCCGTCCCCAAAAAAATTTTAAAAGAAAAATAAATAAATGGAAATACTGCAACATAACAACTGAATAATAAACAGTTTTTAGGTAATCGAGTAATGTCCTATAGTTGAGTTGGATTCTGATATTTCTTTTCTTGTTCAGTCCTATGTTTTTGGTAATAACTATCATTTACTTAGAGCTTAGTATGTGCAGGACACTAGGCTAATCACATTTCATTTCAATATCTTATGTGGACAAACAGTCCACATAAGACCGGGTTCTCTTATCCCTATTTTACAGGGAGGAACTGAGATGCATGGAGGTTTGGTAATTCTCTCAAGGTCTCACCATTAGCTCTGTGGCACATCTTGGACTGAAACCTATGACTGTCTCACTCCTATGCTCACTTCTTTCTGCCCACATCAACTGCCTCTAAAATTAAATGTGGACCTATTTCTCCATATTTCTTTAAGATGAGTAATTTTCTTCCAGAGAAAAAGAAGTTTCACTATTTCTGTAATATTATAATAATACAAGCTATCTAACAAGATTTAAAAATTTTTCTACTTTATTTGTCATTGTGGTCAGAGAGGGTTCTCTTTGGAGGCACAGAAGTGAGACAGAAGCTATGAACTATTGAGATGAAAGAGTATTAAAATTCTTGCTAATATTTCAGGAAATTGTTATCCTAACATAATTTTCATAGGAAAAAAATCTTTTAAAATCAATTATAAGAATAGTTTGCTACAGAAATCACCTCCTATACCAAGGACTCAAGTTTTGGGGGGTCTTTTTATTTTTATTTTTATTTTTTTGAGATGAAGTCTCGCTCTGTCGCCCAGGGTGCAGTGCAGTGGTGTGATCTCAGTGCACTGCAACCTCCGCCTCCTGGGTTCAAGCAATTCTCCTGCCTCAGCCTCCAGAGTAGGTGGGACTACAGGCACATGCCACCATGCCCAGCTAATATTTTGTATTTTTAGTAGAGATGGGGTTTCACCATGTTAGCCAGGATGGTCTTGATCTCCTGACCTCAGGATCCACCTGTGTCAGCCTCCCAAAGTGCTGGGATTACAGGCATGAGTCACCAAACCTGGCCAAGGACTTGAATTTTTATCCAGTTTCTGCATAAAAAGGATGATGGATCATTAGGCACTAGATTCTTTTCGTTGTGGTGGTTTTTTTTCTTGAGACAAAGTCCCACTCTGTCACACACGCTGGAGTGCAGTGGCGCGATCTTGGCTCACTGCAACCTCAGCCTCCCAGGTTAAAGTGATTCTCATATTTTTTAAAGTAAGTTCTTCCCATAGCAATTTATTTTCTGTTTTGTGAAAGATTCTAAACAGAAATAATACTATTTACAATGTTTCAGTTACTTTAAAAAAAAAGCCATTATGAGAAATTACAGAAATTCTTCTAGTAATATGAAAATAGTTTAAATCAAGTCAGACCGCCTCACGGTGAAAACAGAGAAATTAACTTTTACATTTTCTTAGGAACACTGATCTCATAGGCAGCATTTTTAGATGAATCGCTGCTATTTTTTAAACACTCAGCTGGTGTGGCAGACATGAAGCTGCCTCCCATCAGCCACCCAACCCTTGCCTCTGATAAATTCTCGATTTTCATTTGGTGAACCACATCACCCCCACACAACCTGTGCTTTGGGGAATGCTGACTCCACCTCTGGGTAGGACTATGGCATGTGGCTCCAGCCTTAAACAAGGAAGCAGTGGCTCTAGGCATCACTGGCAGCCATCTTGTGACTCCAAGAAGGAAGTGACTGTGGAATTTGGAGAGCTGGCCTACAGCAGGGCTGAGACCAAGGTCTTAATCTCATTGTTGTTTTACTGAATCAAATCAAATGTAATCCCACCCTATCTCTGGGAGACCAGATACATCAGCCAGTGAATCTCACATACAGCTTAAGCCGATTTCACCTTTGTATTCTGTTGCTTATGTTCAGAGACATCCTAATGGTACAGACAGCAAGTGAAAACATTCACATACTTCTTTTTTCTTTTAAGATGGAGTCTCCCTCTGTTGACCAGGCTGGAGTGCAGTGACACGATCTTGGCTCACTGCAACCTCCGCCTCCCAGGTTCAAGTGATTCTCCTGCCTCAGCCTCCCGAGTAGCTAGGATTACAGACGCCCACCACCACACCCAGCTAATTTTTCTAATTTTGGTAGAGACGGGGTTTCACCATGTTGGCCAAGATGGTCATGATCTCTTGACCTTGTGATCTGCCCGCCTCAGCCTCCCAAAATGCTGGGATTACAGACGTGAGCCACCGTGCCAGGCCATTCAGATACTTCTTACGTTGTTCCATAAGTATACACAAAAATAGAAGTGTATTTCTGATGTGGGCTTAGAAAAAAATTTTAAATAATAGCTCAATAATGAATATCATTATTAATCCTGACTAAAAATAGTAGGGCATAAATGATTGCTCCTGTCAAGCAGAAAACGTGGGAACATACTCACTGAACCTCAGATACTTCATGGAAACATTCAACCACTTAAAAATGTGAAAAGAACAAAGAAGGCAGAGGAGGACATGAATTTTGGAGCGATTTTAAGACATCTGAGGCAAATGGGAAAGATCAGATGCTAAGAAAGCAACTGCTTTGCAGAAAAAAGTAACAGATTTAAACCATTGTGAAGGTTACCTAACCTTCAAACAAACCCACTTAGATTTCTGCACATTCGTCATCTACTCCTAACAGATGAAATTTCTAGGTGAGCCACTGGACACACATTTCTCCTTTCTTTGGAGATAAAGAAGAGATACTTTTAACACAGCTTTATAGGAATATTAACATGACACTAACATTAACTTGTAATGGCTTATGAAAAAATAATGTTGAAAGTCATTTTCTCTGTGGAGTGACACAAGATAGGAATCACAGCTTGCACTGCCAGTAAGGAAAATGTATAATTCAGTATAAAAGGCTGGAAGCCCCTTCAGAAGCAGGGGGGTGCCTCCATATTTGAAGTTACTGAAGCTCTAGAGGAAGCTCGGAAGCCCAGATGACTAAGAGCTGGGGCCCCTGCACTCAGCAGGAATCCGCCTAAGCATGAACTAAGCATCATCAGGTGCAGTGACCAGGGAGAGAAAACTAACAAGAGCCGACCTCTGAGAAGAGGCAAGGAGGTTTTCAGCATATAAGTCAAGTGCTTCGGGCAAGGAAAGATTAATTTTGATGACACATTAAGATGTTGTGAGTTCTGATTTGTCACGAAAAATGAAAGGAATTGACTTTTGATGTCAAAGGCTTGGTCACTTGACATAATCAACTTTAATACATAATTATAGTTTAATACATAATAATAAATACAAGTTTAATACATAATACTAAAATTCAAGTTTAATACACAATAATAAACACAAGGTTTGGCTTGTATTTATTTTTTTGACTCCCATTAGTGGAAAAAGGAACATTTGTTTTTGTTGGGGAACTCTAAGAGCAAACTCTGCCCTGCTTGTTTCACTCAAGACAGCTACAGTGAGAGGGACCACCGGGCGGGAAGTTTACAGGGAACTCCAACAGCCCAGCGGTCTCCAACTTTTTTTTGGGACCAGAAACCGGTTTCATGGAAGACAATTTTTCCATGGACTCAGGGGAAGACGGTATGGGATGATTCCAGCACATTACATTTACTGTGCACTTTATTTCTATTATTATTACATTGTAAAGTATAATGAAATAATTCTACAACTCACCATCATGTAGAATCAGTGGAGCCCTGAGCTTGTTTTCCTGCAACTAGACGGTCCCATCTGACGGTGACGGGAGACAGGGACAGGTCATCAGGCACTAGATTCTTTTTTTTTTTTTTTTTTTGATAGAGCCTCACTCTTTCGCCCAGGCTGGAGTGCAGTGGCCTGATCTCAGCTCATTGCAACCTCTGCCTCACAGGTTAAAGCGATTTTCCTGCCTCAGCCACCTGAGTAGCTGGGATTACAGGCATGTACCACCATGCCCGGCTCCTTTTTATATTTTTAGTAGAGATGGGATTTCGCTCCGTTGGCCAGGCTGGTCTGGAACTCCTGACCTCAAGTGATCCACCTGCCTTGGCCTCCCAAAGTTCTGGTATTACAGATGTGAGCCGCCGCGCCCAGACCCAGGCATTAGATTCTCAGAAGGAGTGCGCAACCTAGATCTCTCGCGTGCACAGCTCACAACAGGGCTCCCGCTCCTGTGAGAATCTAAGGCCGCCGCTGATCTGACAGGAGGCGGAGCTCAGGCAGGGATGTGGGCGATGAATGGGGCGCGTCTGTAAATACAGATACAGCTTCACCCATTCACCTGCCACTCACCTCCTGCTATGTGGCCTGGTTCTTAACAGGCCACAGGCAGAGTTCTGGGGGTTAGGGACCCCTGCTCTAGCTCAAGAAGGCAAGCTCACACAGACGGCATGAAAACAAAATGTAACTTAGGAAAATAAAGAAGTTATTCCTAGTTTTCATAGTCATTTAAGAAAAAATAAGGCCTGTAACTTACCCTCCTAGGACTACTTTTCACTTATCATTTTTACATATATTTTACCTCAAGTATACTGGGAAAAACTCTTAAGTTTTCTTTATAGAATATTCCTCTATACATGCTGGAAATGACTCTAGAACATTCTTCTCTACTGTCAATACCCAATCAGAATTACAAACCCTAAAATAAAGAGGGTGAGTAGTAAAATTAAAATACAAGCATAAAAACATGAAAAAAAAAGAAATCAGTATGAGATTAATCGTAATTTATTATTGGTAGAAATTTCTGGATCCACCTTCTGGCTATATGTAAACTTAATAAGCAGGCCTTCCGTGAGTTCATCCAAGCTGTTTTCTTTCAATGTTGGAGAGAACATGTTCTAACTCACCCCTGGGGAAAATCCCGACAAATTTCCTTTTGGGTTTATCCGCTGCCCCCTGCCCCTGACCCTGTCACAATCCACTCCTCAGCAGCCTTGGAGTGTGGTTGCTCAGCCAACATCCATCTGTTTAATTGCAGTGCTATTTAGTCCCTATTTTTCTAACTCATCTGCAAGAATAATCATCGATTCATTCAACAATCATCCACTGAACACTTCTTACATGCCAAGCTCTGAAAATGCTGAAATAAATGGCATTTGGCCCTGGCCTCCAGGAAATCACCCTCGAACCCATCCACAGGCCAGCAAAGAATTGTAACACAAATGTGATAGACACAGCATCGCACAGCCCGTGAGATTTCACCTGCGCCGCTTTTGCTGGAAATTCAATATAACTGCATGCCCATTATTTTTCTGGATTTAGCCATCAAATTAGCTGGTAAAGAAGCAAAAGCCTGACTTGTTCACACTGAACCCACATGACTCTAAGCATTCCTGTCTCCTTTTCTTTCTTTTTTTTTTTCTGAGAAAGGGTCTCACTCTGTCACCCAGGCTGGAGTGCAGTAGTGTGATCTTGGCTCACTCCAACCTCCGCCTTCTGGGTTCAAGCGATTCTCCTGCCTCAGCCTCCCACGTAGCTGAGACTACAGGCGCCCACCACCACATCCTGCTAATTTTTATATTTTTAGTAGAGATGGGGTCTCACCATGTTGGCCAGGCTGGGTCTTGAACTACTGGCCTCAAGTGATCCACCCGCCTTGGCCTCCCCCAAAGTGTTGGGATTACAGGCATGAGCCACTGCGCCTGGCCCCTGTATCCTTTCCTTAAAGTGCTCAACACTCATCTCTTCAGTGACATGCTGTTAGTAACCATCAAAGACCAACTTATTTCTTACCATCATAAACTTGTCATCGGTTTATGTGTTTCTCTTTTTTACTTTTCCTGTTTGTGTTATGTGGGACTCACTCTGTCACCTAGGCTAGAATACAGTGGCAAGATCACAGCTCACTGCAGCCTCAATCACCCCAGGCTCAGGTGGTCCTCCCAACCTCAGCTTTCCAACCGGGACTATAGGTGCCCACTACCACAGCCAGCTAAATTTTGTATTTTTAGTAGAGATGGGGTCCAATTATGTTGCCCACACTGGTCTCGCATTCCTGGGCTTGAGCCATCCTCCCACCTCAGCCTCCTAAAGTGCTGGGATTACACGCATGAGCCACCGTGCCCAACCACACGCATTTCTATTACTCTAAATGTTCACTTCTTTTTTTTGAAATGGAGTTTCGCTCCTGTCTCCCAGGCTAGAGTGCAATGGGGCAATCTTGGCTCACTGCATCCTCTGCAGTAAGAGTCAAGTAATTCTCCTGCTTCAGCCTGGGATTACAAGCAGCTGGGATTATAGGTGCCTGCCACCACGTGCCCAGCTAATTATTTTTGTATTGTTAGTAGAGATGGGATTTCACCATGTTGGCCAGGCTGGTCTCAAACTCCTGACCTCAGGAGATCCACCCGCCATGGCTTCCCAAAGTGTTGGGATTACAGGCGTGAGTCACCACGTCCAGCCTTACTTTTATTTTTTAAGAGGTCAAAATAGTTTATCAAAACTGTATTTTAAGGCTAGGAGTGGTGGTTTATGCCTGTAATCCCAGCACTGTGGGAGGCCAAGGAGGGTGAATCACCTGAGGTCAGATGTTCGAGATGAGCCTGACCAACATGGTGAAACCCTGTCCCTACTAAAAATACAAAAATTAGCAGGGCATAGTGGCGCATGCCTGTAATCCCAGCTACTCAGGAGGCTGAGGCAGGAGAATTGCTTGAACTCGGGAGGTGGAGGTTGCAGTGAGCTGAGATTGCGCCACTGCACTCCAACCCAGGCGACAGAGTGAGACTCATCTCAAAACAAACAAAACAAACAAAAAACTGTATTTTAAGCCTAAGGACACCTGTATTTACCAATATTCTTCACAACTGATTTGAAAGAAAGAATTTACTTAGAATATGCAGTTGAGAGCACAGATTCCCAATCATTTTCCTGTTACCACAAGCTGAAAAGAACGATCATGTTTGCAGAATTCCCTGGAGTAAAGGCTGAGGCAGGCCTCCCACGGCAAATTCAGTCCCAACATGTCACACAGCACAGCACGGACAACAGCTTCAGCCAGGAACATTCTCTGAGACTGTGTGATGTGTAAAATGCTCTTTTTACAATTACAAGGAGATGCAAATAGTCTAGTTATACCTCACATAAGAAAAAAAAAAAGTATCTGTTTACCCGTTTCCTTCAAGGTTTCCACAGAGAAAATAAAGTACCATTTGCCTTTGAAATTTCATAGCTGTTATTTGTTCGATAGGCTTGCAAATAAGATCCCCAAATGAGGCCCATTTCCTTCCATACAACATACACAGGGTACTTAGTATGTTGAAAGCACCCTGTTAGCTCATCAAGCGCCTACCGGTGAGGAAAAGATTGCAATTCCTATTCTTGCAGTGAGGTGACCTGGGCACAGACAGTGGTTCATTAATTTGCCAAATACCACAAAGCCAGGATTTGTGGATTCTAAACTCCTTCTCCTTCTCCCCGCTCCTGCGGACAGAACCTGCAACTTACACAAAGTTCTGCCGAACCAGAAGGGGTGGGGGCAAGCGGCCAGCAAACAAAACCATTAATTTGGAGAAACAGTCTCACAAGCAAAGCAAAACAAAGTTTTCTAAGAGGAGAAATTTCTGGGGCTAGAAGCGCTGATTCCTCCGAAAGGAAGGAGCTGTTCTGCAGAATAAAAATAAGGACATCTGTCAGTTTTTGCCTTCCAAAAGGGGAGTTTCGCAGAACATGACATTACAGGTTTTTTCCTTCTCATTAAAGTCACAGACTGTGAGACGCTGGTGCTATCAGAAATCATCAATCGTGCGAAGAGAGCTACAAGGGTTTTCATGTAGAATTGCAGGTGCACAGAAGCTTCCCCTTGAACTCCACAGACACAAATAGAATCCCCAAATAAATAATATATATCTGCTTAGTCAGCTGATGGTTAAATAACAATCAGTTTCCAGAAGCATTATCACGAGAAGCACCTAAGGGCTTAAATTATCAGGCAATTAAAGCAACAGTATGCAAATCAATATCACTAAACAAGTCATACACACCAAAAAACAAAACAAAATGTTAATTATAAAGTAAATAAACATTAGCCTCTCCTTGAAAACACAGTTACACGCGATTGTTGTGCTCGATACAATGCAGATGAAAATTCTCTTGAGAGTTCCTTGGGTTTGAGGAAAAAAATTAATTTTTTTTTTGAGACAGAGTCTTGCTCTGTCACCAGGCGCCAGGCTGGACGGCTCACTGCAACCTCCACCTCCCAGGTTCAAGCAATTCTCCTGCCTCAGCCTCCTGAGTAGCTAGGATTACAGGCACCCACCACCACGACCAGCTAATTTTTGTATTTTTAGTAGAGATGGGGTTTCACCATGTTGGCCAGGATGATCTTGATCTCTTGACCTCGTGATCCGCCTGCCTCAGCCTCCCAAAGTGCTGGGATTACAAGTGTGAGCCACTGCGCCCGGCCAAAAATTAAATTTTTAAAAAATGTTTAAGCAGGGATGAGCTTAAAGCCCTTTGTGGTTCTGATTAGGTCTTTTTGTTTGTTTACTTTGAGACGGAGTCTTGCTCTGTCACCCAAGCTGGAATGCAATGGCACGAGCTTGGCTGACCAACCTCTGCCTCCCGGGTTCAAGTGATTCTCCTGCCTCAGCCTCCCGAGTAGCCAGGATTACAGGCGCCCACCACCATGTCAGCTAATTTTTGTATTTTTAGTAGAGATGGGGTTTCGCCATGTTGGTCAGGCCGCTCTTGAACTCCTGACGTCAGGTGATCCACCCACCTCGGCCTCCCAAAGTTCTGGGATTACAGTTGTAAGCCACTGTTCCCAGCCTGATAAGGTCTTTTTAAAAGCTTCTCAATATTGCTAAAACAGAAAAATAGAAAGAGGACTTTCTCCTTCTGAGGCGGGAAGTCCTATACATCACAGCCTACTGAATGAATTCACATACAGTCATATGGATACTGATTACTTTCCACACCAAAGAAACAAGCTATGTATTGAAGCCAAAGCAGGAAGCAGAGGAATGAGGTCCCTGCCCTCATGAAGATGACATTCCAAGCGGGGAAAGAAAGACAGCAAGCCAGGCAGGGTCATCGCTGACTGTGACAAGGATGCAGGGAGAAGTGGGGGGATGAGAGGGACATTGATGGGGACTTTGACGGTGAACACTTTATCACCCTCCCAGAGGGAAGATGGGAGCCTCACCCCCTCGCTCCTGCCCACTCTTCTTCCACATTTACAGAGTTGATGATACAAAATGAGGGGCAGACAGGGAGGGCTGCACAGCCCACGTGGGATTCAATCGCCCAGCCCTGCAGCAAACACGATTGCACTCTGGGGCTACAACCATGACTACAACCCTCAGGTTGCCTAAGGAGACTCCAGCCACCAGGCTATTCTGACTGAGGCGCCATCCAATTCTGTGTGCAGTGTTGCAGGAGCTGGCAGAGGGGAAGCCTGGCCAGGCTCGGGGGCCAAGGGAAGGCTTCTGGATGGAGAGGAAGAACAAGCAGGATTTATGCAAAGAAAGAGAGTGAAGGGTGAAGGGAATGGAGTCCTCCACGCAGAGGGAATAGCTTCTGCAAAAGGCCCAAGGTGGCAGAGAGCTCAGTGCAATGGGAACAGCAGGTGGTTTATCGAGGTGTGATTATACAAGGATGGGGGAGAGAAGGAGGAGGCTGGGTAGATGTGGAAGGAGACAGTAAAGAACACGGAGCCGGGCGCGGGGCTCACACCTGTAATCAAGCACTTTGGGAGGCCCAGGCGAGTGGATCACGAGGTCAAGAGATGGAGACCATCCTGGCCAACATGGTGAAACCCCGTCTCTACTAAAAATACAAGAATAAGCCGGGCGTGGTGGCGGGCACCTGTAGTCCCAACTACTTGGGAGGCTGAGGCAGGAGAATGGCTTGAACCCAGGAGGTGGAGGTTGTAGTGAGCCGAGATTGCCCCACTGCACTCTAGCCAGGGCAATAAGAGCAAAACTCTATCTTAAAAAAAAAAAAAAAAAAAAAAAAGAACAAGGACCAGAGTGTGAAGAGCAAGCAAGCTTAGAGTTTGGACTTTATCCAGACAATGCCCAGCTGCTAAAGGGACCTGGGAGGGCCAGGCAGCGGCAGCTGTAGTCCTGCACATGAGGCAAATGGAAATGTGCTAGAAACCTGGCCTCTCCCACCCCTAGCCCTTTTCACTGGACTTCTAGTCAAAGAGTGAGTTGTTACTAGGGTGGAGAGAGGGCTTCCAGAAAACCCAGCATGACAGCCTTCCCTTCTCTGAGCCCCTGCTTAACACAAGGGTCTCTGAATCCCCCCATCCTCCACCATTCAGCTGCCTGTGGTCGCTGGAGGCACAGGTCGGGGTGGGATAGGATGAGGCTACTGGGCTGGGTGCTGGTGACCTTCTTCTGCTCGCCAAGATGAGAAGCCAGCTTGTGCCTCTGCAGCGCTTTCCTTCCTATTTGCATGCCAAACTAGAGAAAGAACACATTTCCTTCCCTTCTCCACCATATGGCTGGTGTCCCCATCTGAGTGATCTGCCGCAATATAGCACCACAGCCTCACAAAGGGTAAAGCAGTCGTGGATGCTTTCCTGCCAATTCCTCACCATGTTCTTCAACAGACTGTATCTTCCAAGAATAAAAGAGATTACTAATATTTGCACAATTGTATGCTTAACTCCTGCCCCCCACCCCCCAATCAGGGCATCTTTACATTAGCAAATCCAGTAGCACAACCATCAGGAACCCTGCCTGGGACCTTGGAAAATATGTGGCATTTCCACCACCTGCCTCTAAACACCCTGCCGGCCACCGATGAGATAAGGAAATGGAGGTCGTATGTCCACACATTTGCATAAAAGAAAGACGCAGATGGCTTCTTCAACAGGCAGGAAGGTCATTGCAACACTGGAGGGATCTACTTCCTTCTGTGAGAGCTGAGAACCAATGCATGACTTTCCAGAGAAGGAGAATGTTCTAGAAGTATCTACAGTAGTTGTATTTTAGAAATATAGGTTTCCACATTATCTTTAGAAATATAGGTTTCCACATTATCTTCAGAAATAAAGTATGGACCTGGTGCAGTGGCTCATGCCTGCAATCCCAGCACTTTGGGAGGTGAGGCGGATGCATCACATGAGATAAGGAGTTCGAAACCAGCCTGGCCAACATGGTGAAACCCCATCTCTACTAAAAATACAATTAGCCAGCCCTGGTAGTGCATGTCTATAATCCCAGCTACTTGGGAGGCTGTGGCACGAGAATGGCTTGAACCCGGGAGGTAGAGGTTTCAATGAGCCGAGATCAAGCCACTGCACTCCAGCCTGGATGACAGAAACTGTCTCAGAAAAAAGAAAAGAAAAGCAAGTATGGTTTTAATTCTTAGCTGCTTTTACAGAACCACTGTTGGTGCTCAGTGGTTCCTCAGATTTACTGAGCAAGAACACTGAAATACACAGGAAGCACGTCCAACAGTCGGAGAAAACGTGAACAGTATTCTGTTCTGCTCTGAAAACAGTTACTGACAGAAAGCAAGATGCCAGAATCAAAACTTCTAACTGAAAATCACAGTGGAACGATAGACAAAGCCTCAGCTTTAGAGGAAGCTGGGTCCAAATGCCCATTCCGACATCTGTTGCTTGCACAACTTCAAACAAGTTATTCAACCCTTCTCAGTCTGTTGGTAAAAACTGCATATAAAGCAGGCACAATGGCCTACGCCTGCAATCCCAGCACCTCGGGAGGCTGAGGTGGGAGAATCGCTTGACCCCAGGAGTTTGAGGCCAGCCTGGGAAACAAAGTGAGACTCCGTCGCTACAAAAAATACAAAAATTAGCCTCGTGTGGTGGTACACACCGATAGTCTCAGCTCCTCAGTAGACTGAGGTGGGAGGATCACTTGAGCCCAGGAGGTCAAGGCTGCAGTAAGCCATGATCACACCACTGTACTCCAGCCTAGGTGACAGAGCAAAATACTGTCTCATACAAAACAAAAGAAAACAAAACAAAAACCACATATATAATATGCCCCTGATAGGATTATGGTGAGAATTCAATCATATTACGTGTAAGATATCTGGTATAATGGCTTAGCTAAGTAAAACATCTATTAGCAAGACAAACTATAAAAACAAGGATGTTTTAAAAGAGGAAAAGAGTTCCGCGGCCAGACAGTAGCAATGATCATATAGCAATGTGAAATGTACTTAACACCACTGAACTGGATACTTAAAAATGGCGCAGACAGTAAATTGTATATCATGTGTATTTTGCCACAATTACAAAAGAAAAACGGCAAAGACTGTTTGGAAAGTATTTAAAATGTCTAGGTGAAGAAACCTCCACAGTAATCAAGAAGAAATCTCCTATTTTAAACGGGAGAGTTTTCTTTCAAGCCTAGTGAATTGTCTCTTCTAACTGAAATACGCAATTTAAGTAGTGAATTGTTACTAATAAAATGTTCAGTGGAGTATTATTGCAATATAAAGTGAAATATCGGGTTTTATCAGAAATCACATTATTTTTAGAAGGGAAGGAAGAATTAATCATTATAACATAAAAGCCCCCTTCAGCACTGCAGACCATTATTCCTAACCTCAACTTGGTTGAATATTCAGAAATAAAATCCATTTTGCCACATTAAATTTCTGTAAGCCTCATTTTTAGCAACTACTGACATTTGCAGGGCCATGAACCGATACAGCTGAAAGGCAGAGGGCCTCTTCCCTCTCAGGAAGATGCCATGGGTCCCTTCTCTCTTCTTTTTTTCCTTTTTTTTTTTTTTTGGTTGATATGGAGTTTCATTGTTGTTACCCAGGCTGGAGTGCAGTGGCACACAATCTCAGCTTACTATAACCTCCACCGCTGAGGTTCAAGTGATGCTCCTGCCTCAGCCTCCCGAGTAGTTAAGATTACAGGCATGAGCCACCATGCCCAGCTAATTTTGTATTTTAATAGAGATGGGGTGTCACTGTGTTGGTCAGGCTGCTCTTGAACTCCTAACATCACGTGATCTGCCTGCCTTGGCCTCCCAAAGTGCTGGGATTCCAGACATGAGCCACTGCGCCCGGCCGAGTCCCTTCTCTTTTCTAAAGGAATCCTACACCTCCACCCTCCCCAAGACCAGAGTTTCTTGAATCTAGGAACTCCCTCACTGTGCTGGGGGCTTAGAGGGTACTTAACAAGCCACTGGTAAATGAACACAACTTTCTTTCTTTTTTTTTTTTCTAGACCCTGTCTTTAAAAAAAAAAAAAAGTTAGGTTCTACAATAATGATATGATCTCCCTCCTTCCTTCCTTCCTTCCTTCCTTCCTTCCTTCTTTCCTTCTCTTTCTTTCCCTCCTTCCTCCCTCCCTTTCTCCTCCCTCCTCCTTCCCTCTCTCCTCCCTCCTCCCTCCTCCCTCCCTCTCTCCTCCCTCCTCCCTCCCTCTCTCCTCCCTCCTCCCTCCCTCTCTCCTCCCTCCTCCCTCCTTCTCTCCCTCCCTTTCCTTCCTTCCTTCCTTCCCTGTTTCCTTCCTTCTCTCTGTTTCTTTCCTTAATTCTCTTTCTTTCCTTCCCTCCTTCCTTCCCTCCCTCCCTCCCTTCTTTCCTTCCTTCCTTCCTTCCTTTTTTTCAAGAGATGAGGTCACACTATGTTACCCACGCTGGTCTCAAACTCCTGGGCTGAAGCAATCTTCCTGCCTCAGCCTCCCGAGTAGTTAAGATTACAGGCATGAGCCACCATGCCCAGCTAATTTTGTATTTTAATAGAGATGGGGTGTCACTGTGTTGGT
>CAUYLG010077034.1:0-25708 GCA_963573385.1 Cacajao melanocephalus | reverse complement strand
GTTTTTTTTTTTTTGGTTTTTGTTTTCATTTTGTGGTTGTTGGTTTTTTTTTTTTGGTGTGTGGGTGGGTGTTTGGTGGGGTGGTGTGGGGGTTTGGTGGTTTTTTTTTTGTTTTTTGGGTGGTTTTGTGTTTTTGTGGGTGGTGGGTGTTGTTTGGGGGGGGGGGGGGGGCTGGATGAGTGGATGGATGGGAGGATGGGTGAATGGATGAGTGACTGTATGAGTGGGTGGGTAGATGTATGAATGGATGGGCAGGTGGATGGATGAGGGTGGGTGGGTGGGTGGATGATGGGTGGCTAGGTGGATGGGTAGGGGGATGGATGTGTGGACAATGGGTGGGTGAGTGAATGGATGAATGGATGGGTGGATGGATGGGCAGATGGATCGATGAGTATGGGTGGATGGATGAGTGGATGATGGGCGGGTTGGTGGGCAGGTGGGTGGTGGATGGGTGGATGAGTGGTTGGATGGGAGGGTGGGTGGATGGATGAATGGATGAGCAGATGGATGGATGAGGGTGGGTGGGTGGGTGGGTGGGTAGATGGACGAAGTGTAGGTGTGTGGGGATGGATGGGTGAATGGGTACACAGGTGGGTGGACATGGGGGGGTGGGCACGTTTTCACTTATTTCATTCTGTAACAAGATCAGAGATCATCTCAGGGCACCCCAGTAAGATGCAAAAAAAAATCTCAAAATTAAAAAATGATAAAAAGCATTCCGGGTGCTGAATTGACAAAGGAAATGAACCCATGGCCAGATTGCTGCTCAGGTGGACCCCAGGCGGCCCTTCTGGGCCTGCAAGTGGCCACCTGCTGCATGTCCTGACTTTGCACGGCGTCAACATCAGGCTGGGAGGATTTCTCTCAGGAACACCCACGCTGCCTGCCTGTTCCTAGCAGAAGTCAAGCCGGCGCTGCCGAGGCCTGCTCTCCCCCTCATCCCAGTCTCCTAGCGAGCAGTGGAGGCAGGCTCTCTGCAGGCCTGCAGTGCAGGGCCACCCTCACACTCTCTGTGCCTGCGGCCAGGCCCGTGTGCCTCCGCCTGGGTGTGTGACAGCGGCAGCCTGTACCTGCACGTTCCTGTTCTCAGGCATCTGGGCACCCACAACTGTGGGTGAGCATGTGTGTACCCAGCTCCGAGAAAGGACCCATGCTCAGGAGGGGAGCCTCCAGACAGGCCATGGCTTCCAGGAAGCAGCTCCGGAAGTTGCCGGTCGTGGCTGCAGGTGGTATGTTTCTGAGGCCAAATTGCTCGTCCCTTCCACCCCAGGCCCAGGAAGCAAGCTCAGAACAGGGCCGGGACGGAGTCTGGGGGCACTGGAGATGCAGAGAGTTGGGGGTGAGCTGCTGAAGGAAAACAGGAGGGGACCTCTGTATGTCTCAGAAAATCAGTGTCAAGACGGGTTGAACCCTGCTGCCCCAGGCATGGTGGAGTCCAGCCTGAGGGAAAGCCCCCTCTCAGTGTTCACACTTCTGCCCTCCCAGAGCTCTGACCTCGGCCTTCACCACACACACACACCCTTAACCAGGGCCAAAGCCCTCCTCTGCAGTCCCTCCAGACCCCAAGCACTTTTCCAGTCTCTCTCTGACTAACTCACATTCACCCCACCTTCTTCACCCTGCTCTGGTCTGCGCTGGCCTCTCTGGACCAGGTGGCAGCTCAGAAGCATGACTGGCCACAAGGGAGACAGCCTCAGGCAGAAGCAGCCCTGGGGGCGCTGGGCCCTCCCGTCCCCCATCGGGGCAGGAGTTCTCACATCTGTGCAGCTGCAGAAGTGCCAGGAAAGGTGGACCCCTGGCCCACATCCGGCCTCCAGCTCCAGCCTCTGGGTGAGGCTCAGGACTCTGCCTTTCCCCCAGGCCGGTGGGCAGGGGAGGGGGCTGCAGGTCAAAGCTCACTCCCCACCAACGTCCCCACATTCCTCCATCCCCTGGATCTACAAACACACCCACTGACCAGCGCCTCTGCAGCCAGGCGCCAGCTCACCAGCTCCCAACGCAGATGAGTCAGCCCCGCCGCCCTTACCCTCCACCCTTACCCTCAGGTGGTACCAGCAAAGGCACCAGTGCTCGGGTCCAGGAATGCACGGGGAGACCCAGAGCCCAGTTTGTGGGAGGGCAGGAAGGCCTCCTGCTCTGGAGGGGCCCTGGAGCCAGGTGTGGCAGGGGCCTGCAGGCCTTCCCGGTGCATTCCAAGAATTGCAGAGCTCCTGTCTAGGAGCAGCCGCCGCGCCCAGGTTGGAGGGTGTCCAGTGAGCGCCTGCCTTGGCTGGCTCCTTGGGCACACCCAGCCCTCAGGAGCTCATTCGGGGCTGTTGCCAGCAGCCGCTCCTGCGTTGGGGCCGAGCCAGCAAACTTCTGGGGCTGGAGCTGCTGGGCAGGGCAGGGTTGGCACAGGGAGCAAGCAACCTGGGGCTGATCCCCCACAGCGGGGAGGCGCACCAAGGCCGCAGCAAGCGCAGCTGGCCTCAAAGCAGAAGCTGCTTCGGGGCTGGTTAGCCATTCGAAAGCCCTCCTTGCTGGCCTTGCCCTCACCCTGAGCCCTGCCCACCACTGCCCACACAGCAGGCTCTCCGGAGAGATGTCAGGACGCCAGCGGAGACACTTTATCTGCATGTTCTTGACACTCATATAGCCCTTACGGGTACTTATTCTGTTTTACAGATGGGGAAACTGAGGCTCCACAGGGTCATATCCTAGCCTGAGATCGTACAGGGAGTGCTGGAGCTGGTTCTCAGGGCAGGGTTGTGTCTGCTCCGACCCACGTCACATGGGGCTCCCCCAGGCCTGCCTTCCTCTGCTCTCCCTCTAGCCGCCCCCCAGTGACCCCCAAACTCCAGGCCTGATGCAGTTTCCTGCAGCTCTGATTGAGGGTCAGACATCAGAAGGGACTTCCAGAGCTGGGGCCTGGCTCTCATCCAGCCATGCTGGCTTTCAGAGCTGACTACGGGTGCGCCCCATGCTGGTCAATGTCAAGGATGGGGGGATGGGTGCCCCCAATCTAGGAGACAGATGAGGCCAGACAGCAGAGGGGTGGCAGAGAAAACCCACCCATCGCGGCACCTCCGCGGCCCTCACGCAGCTGCCTCCACCAACCGAAGTGCGGCTGCCCAAGACCACCGAGGCCCCATCAGGGGAGGAGGGGGGTCAGGAAGGGCTGCGGAGAGGAGGCCACACGGCTGGCCTGGTTGATGGGGAGGCTCTCGATCCCCGAAGCCTGGGAAGACACAGCTCTGCCGAGGGATCCCCGAATCCGGCTGGCTGGCTGGAACAGGAGTCCTGGCCGGGGCAGCGGGAGGTGACCGGCGCCTGGGAAGCCAGTCTCACCGGTGCCGGGGCGCGAGCCTGGAGGATGAAGACGTAGGCGGACGGGAGGCGGCGGAGGGCAGGAAGGGGGCGGACAGGGGGGGACCGAGGAGGGGGACGGCCCCGCTCCGCGCGTCCCACCCCCATCTCTGCCCATCAGGAGCCGGGGCAGCGGGGCCCGGGAAGGGGCGGCCAGGGGATTCACGGGCGCGGGGAGACCACTTAAAGCGCTCTCAGGGGCGGGCCGCGGTGGGCGGGGCCACCCCAGCGACCCCTCCTCGGCCCCGCCCCGGCCCGCGCCAGCTCCCCACGTGGCCGCTGACGGGCGGGGCGGCACCTCCTCTTCCTCCTGCCCGCCCCGCGCCCGCTGGGAGCCGCCGTCCGAGCCGCGCGAGCGCCGCAGTGGACGCCGGCTGCCCGCAGCCCCTGACCCGGCCCCGGACGGAGCGCTGGCCGCGCCGCCGCCTCACCCGGTAAGTCCTTGGCCTCGGGGCCCGCTAGGAGCCTCAGGGGAAACTGAGTCCGGGAGGAGGCAGGGGCGCGCTTGGGTCCAGGAGTGAGGCTCCGGGCTGCGGCGTGTGCGCCCCAGGTGGCGGCGGGCCGTCCCGCGGCGCAGGGCACAGTCCCGGGCGGGGACCCCAGGTCGCCCCTGGCCCTGCCGGCTCCCCGCGCCCCACCCGGGACCGTGGTCCCCGGCGCCGAGGCACCGCCCGAGCGCGCACTGCCCACAGAGTGGGCCGGGCCTACTCCCGGGGCAGGCGGGATTTCTGCGCCTCGCGGCTGCCACATCCTGACCATGAATCAGCCACAGTTGGGAAAATAAACTTCAACTTCGGGTCTGCCGCCCGGGTGGCACCCAGAGGTGCACGCCGGCCTACTGCCCCACCCTGACTGCTTGGCTTCCAGCTGCCCACGCGCAAGTGGGTGCACAGGGGGCCCTGGTCCCCTCCACTGGCAGGCTTGGAGGAATCAGCCTCCATCACAGCTCTCTGTTCCTTGTGGGCGGGGTGGGAGGCAACCCTGTGCGCCCTCACACCCACCCGTCAACCCTCTAACTGGGGAGTCGCCCCAGGAGTGACCGTGACTAAGGAGGGAAGCCGGGGTGACCAGCTGTGTCTCTGCCCCCAGTCCCCCTGTGGGGAACACAGGTGTGGGGGTGGTCTGTCTGTCTGTCTGGGCCTTCTGGGGCTCGGGCTCCCCAGCCAGGGCTCTGCAGCTCAGCTGTGATCACAGCATTATTGCCCAGGCCAGTTAGACACACCAGGAGGCAGAGTGGCAGAGACCCTGCCCAGGCAGGGAACCAGGGACCGTGCCAGAGGTCAGGCAGGCCAGAAGGCACTGTACTTGGGAAATGCCGTTACTGCCAGCCCTCCTCCACTCTGGCGCTGGAATGGAGCAGGGTACTTGCTTTTTCAGGCCTCAGTTTCCACATCTGCACTCTGAAGGGTGGGACAGCAGCTCAGGCTGGGACCTGCTCCCTGCCACCCTTCGTTGGGGAAGGTAGGCTCCCAGAGCGGCGCTCCAGACCCCGAGGGTGCTGCCCAGCCAGGGGCCTGTGGGTCATGAGTGCTCAGCCCCAGTGCAGCAAATAGCAGCATTGGGTTCTCCTACCCGCCCCCGCCAGGGCAGCAGCCACTTTCTGTTCTAAAAGCCAGGTTGCTGCAGTGGGCCCTCCTGGGACCCGAGGGAGCTGACCCCTGCCCAGGTCCCGCCCTCCATCCCTGGACGGTCATGGGCCCTGCAGGCCAGCAAAGGGCACCTCACAGGGCAGACCGAGTGGCAACTTGGGCCTGTAGGCTCCACAGCCGGGGCTCCTCAGCAGCTAAGAGTTAACCTTCAGGTGAGCGCCCACTTTGTGGAGGAGCTGACGGCTGTCAAGCTAATTACACGCATCGCACATGTGGGGACGTGGAAGCTCCTACCTGAAATAGACTCTGTGTGCCTTCCATCAAAGCGCAGTTGCTTCCCGGGTTGGGAAAGTTACGGGGTTCGTGCAGGCTGCAAGAGGGGTGGGTGGTGACTGGAAAGTAACTCGTGCTGCCTGTGGGTGTGGGCAGGGCGCCGCTGGCCCAGCTCTGGACAGGGACAGTGAAGTAAGCTCAAGCCCCTGGCTTTTTGCTGGTGCCTGGAGGTCAAGTTTCCCCGTTGTCAGGGATGAGACCTGACTCCCTGCTGTCGGCCCCTCCCCTACCTCCGTCTTGCAAACGGCAGGTGTGTGATAGGTGTGTGGTTCGTGGCCCAGTGGACACATTGCGTTGGAGGAGGCACACCCACCTGTTTCAGGATGTGGATGGAAGGCTGGGAGGAGAGGCCACACAGGAGCTCCCCAGTCTATGGAGGGCTGCCCCGGGGGCCACAGCAGAGCCAGGCCTCGTGGGCCCCGTATGTCAAAGACAAGGAGGCTGCTACCAGCTGGGTGGGAAGGAGAGAGTGCATGGGCGCAGGCTCCCCATCGCTGGAGGTGTGAGCAGGATCCAACCACCTGGCCCCGTTAGAGAGGCTCCCACTCCTGCCAGCCTCACCCTAGGAGGGAGGGTCCTGCCCAGTCTGCCTCTGAGCACCCAGACAGCCTGTGTCCTGAGCCTGGGTGGGGTCTGTTCACACAGCTGCCCCCTTGCCCAGCCCCAGTGTACCATGGTGACCGCCAGGCCGGGAGAGCAGGCAGACTGGTGGTGCCTGACCTTGTGAGGGGTTGTCCTTTCTCAGCTGTAGTTAAATAAGGAACCACAGGGACTGCTCAGGGTCGCCCCTCTTAGGGCTTATATCAGTCCCAAGGGCCAGCCCCAAGCCCGGCCTGTCCACTCACCATTCACACCAGCCTGGGCAGGGTCTGTGTGCTGAGCATGTTGGGGAGGAAGAAACGAATGAACCAGCCTGCGGGTCCCCACACACGTCTCCCACCCTCATCCCTCCCCAGTGAGGCGCGGGTCCTGCAGGAGCATTCACCTCACAGATGAGGAAGCAGGCACGGGGCAGTCGGTGCCATTTTATACTCAGTGCCATCTATTCTGGCAGGGGGAGCTGATAAAGCCCCTACTGTGTGCATCTGCCTTTATGCCTAGAGACTGGAGGCCAGCATCACTCAGCAATGTGCCAGGCAGGCACAGGGCACTTACTGGGGGTCAGCATGTAAACGAGCCGGCCCCACAGAGTAGCTGGAGGCTGGGGCTCCCCACCCCTTGTGGCCACCACCAGGGCAGGCTCAGGGTCCTGGCACTGCCACTCTGGGAATAGGATGGGCTTGTCCTGGTCACATAGCCCTTACTGGGCCTCCAAACTCGGTGGCAGCGGGGTGGAGGTGGGCAGGATTAGGCCCTTCCTCCAGGCACCCACCTGTGTCACTCCAGAACAGCCCATGCAGTCGGGCAACCGCCAAAGGGCCAGCGCAGACCCTGGAGCCTTCCTGGCAGGTCAGGGCCTGGGTCACAGCCTGGGTGAATGACCAGCGTGAAGGCCCTGAGGACAGAGTGGCCAAGAGCAAAGTCCAAGGCTGCTTGTTCCTTTGCCTGCAGCTCTTCCCAGAGGCAGCAGGGGAGGGAGGGGAGAGGAACCAGGAGAGTCCCGAGAGAAGGGCCAGGCTGGGCCGTCCCGAGCCTCTGTGCCCTCAGCTCACTCCTGTTCTCACCTCAGAAGGGTGACTGGCCGTGGCTGGGGTGCCCTGTCTCCCTCCGCCCCCACCTCTGTGCCCTGGAAATGGCATGGAGACCCGGGAGGAGGAGATGGGCACCGCTGGAGGCCTGGCCGGGCCCCTGGCCACTGATCAAGGCCTTGGCAGGGTCAGAAGGACATGGGAAGATGCTGCCAAGGCTCCCGGCCCTGGTGGCCTGGGCAGGGACCCCTGCTCCCTCACTGTGATGGCACTCTCCACCCACCCCCTTCCCGTGACACAGTCTGAGCACCCCAAGGTCCAGGGTGGGAGAGGCGGGGTGGGGCGGAGGGACAGCTGCCCTACTGTTACAGGGCTCTGCCCCAGGCCACTTCACAGTAAAGGCAGAGGCCCCCAGGCAGCCCTTGGTGGCCCAGAACTCGGCCGGGAACCACACCTGCGATGGTGAGGACAGGCTGTCTGCTTCCCAGTTTGCAGATGAAGGCCAGTGTCAAAGCCTAGTGCTCAGGCTAGCCCAGGGCACAGCTGGGAGGGAAGGGGAGGGAACCGGTGGCCTGCAGAACACACAGCCCTGGGTACTGGCTTCTCTCTATCACCTCTGACCCCCCATGCAGCTGCTGTGGTCAGAGGCCAGCCCCAGCCCCTCACTCTGCCCAGCCAGTGGCTGCCCAACACACATGGGGTACCCGTGTGTATGGCCAGCGGTGCAGGGGTTTGTTTGTGCCTGAGCTGTCCTGGCCGTCGCCGGGTCGGGGGTGGACGTGGCCATCTGTGTGCGGAGGGCCAGCCTCCCACTGGCCTCCATCTCCCTATCTGCACCGGGGTCCTTGAGGGCCCTGGGACGTGGCCTTGGTGTGCAGCCTGCCTGCCCTCTGTGCCCCTGGGTCCCTGTTCCTGCTCTAGACACAGCTCAGACTGTTGCCTGCACCCAGCCTAGGCTGGGAGGAGGATGCAGGGTGGGGGTGAGGGAGTAGCCACCTGTCCCCACCTGCCTCTGCCTCCACCTTGTGCACAGACGTGAGTGGCCTAAGAATCAGAGCCCCTCGGGGACACCCAGGGCCCCTGCCTGTGCTTCCATGTGCAGAGACCCCCTGGCACTCTCGTGTCCCAGCAAGCAATGCCAGGCGGCACGCTGCACCCACGCTGAGGATCTTGTTCGCCCAGTCAGGCCTGATGGGCTCCTTGGCACTGGCTGCCTGGAGCAGAGGTCGAGAGACGCTGAGCAGGGGCTGGGGAGACTCATGCAATGTTCCAGCTCCATCCCAGCCGTCAAGCAGGAGGTGGGCTGATCGGGAGGGCAGGTGGTCAGGGCACGCTGTGTGTGGTTGCACACTGGTTACAGCCGGCGTCTCGATCTGTCAGTAAGCTGCAGGGTTGGCACTGACACGCTCATCCCCATTTGAGGACAGGAACCAGGAGATCCTGTGGGTCACAGGCCGGTCAGCAGCAGAGCCTGGTGGCACCCACAATCAGAGCCGTCCCCCACCCTGGGCCCTGGCAGCAGGCCCTGGCCGTGCTGGGTGCGCAGGCTCAGCCTCTCCCCCACTCTCAATCTGTCTTTGTTCTCCCTGCTCCTGGGAAGGCAGCTGCTAGCAGGGATGTCGGCTGGGGGCAGGGACCACGGAGCCTGGCTTGTGGGCAGACAGTGGGCAGCCCTCCTGTCCTGGCATGGGCAGGGTGGAGGCTGGACACCCTGGGGCCCAGCCAGGCACACGGCAATCAGGACCCAAACCCTGAAGCTGGGGCCTGCCTCCAACCATCCCTGCCCTTCCCCCTCCCAAGTTGGGAGAGGCCTTTTCTGAGGACAGAGGAGGGATCTGGGGGACTTGGAGGAGGCATCTCTGAGTGTGTCTGGCCTGGGGGGAGGAATCCCAGGTCGGGGAATTCTGGTGATGATCCCCTGGTCTCCATGCTCCCGACCACCTGCCCCATGGAGCCCCTGCCGGGTGTGTCTGGGCCTGTGATAGCCAGCCCCGGGCTCACGCCCCCTGCCCTGGGCCCTCCCCAGCCCCTAACCACAGATCTGCACGCGTCACTCCCAACTATAGCTGTGGTAGGTGCTGGCAGACCCTCAGGCTCAGGAAGTGCCCCCAGGACAGCTGCTGGTCCCCACACGCCTCTCCCTGGGCCCCTAGACTCCAGCCCAGACCCCCGAGAATGGCAGAGGCGGCCAGGCCCTCAGGGAGTACCCCGTTGGCCCTGCTTTTTGTGCAGCTGAGGCGCTATGTCCTGGAGAAGGCCCATCTGGTGATCGGCGAGCTGCGCGCCCACCCAGTCCCTACACACCCTCAGTGCAGGTGGAAGCAAGAGCCTGGCTTCCTGGCGTGGGGCCTCCGCCCTTCCTGTCCTCCCTTGCCTGGGCTGCTCTTGCCAGCCTTCCTCCCCGGGAGCCCTCCTCCCCGGGAGCCCTCCTCCCCCTGAGCCCTCCTCCCCCTGAGCCCTCCTCCCCGGGAGCCCTCCTCCCCCTGAGCCCTCCTCCCCCGGAGCCCTCCTCCCCGGGAGCCCTCCTCCCCGGGAGCCCTCCTCCCCCTGAGCCCTCCTCCCCATTTCCTGTTTGCAGCACTCCCCCCATTCCCCCCACAGAGCCACCCTCCTCCCTGTGGTTCCACGGGGCTCTGCTCCTAACCCAGGAACTGCACCTCCCACAGGCCCATTGTCTGCCCCAGAGCCTGGGGACAGAGAGCCCAGCTGTGGCCCGACTCCAGACCAGTGGTGTCCCCTGGTGATCAGCGCTGGCCAGCCAGGACCTGCAGCTGATCTCCACTCACGAGGCCTCCGCCAACGCTTGCCAGAGTGCCGTGAAGGACCCTTGGCTCCCCCTCTGCTCCTGGGGTGACCCGAGCAGGGGCTGCACCGCTCTGGGCCCAGCTTCCCTTGGTGAGAGGCTGTTGGTGTCTTTCGGCCATTTTCCCTGCTTTCTTCCTCGGTGTAAACACGACCCTCTGCATCCCATTTGCAGCTTAGGTTAGTGTTTGGGCAGGTGTCCTGGTGGCATCGCACGCACCCTGTGGTTGAACTCCGTCGCCGTGCGGGCTGCTTCCATCTTTGTCTTTTGATGGTGACACCGCTGAGAGCACCTTTCTGCCCACCTGCTCCTGCTGTAGATTCCCACAGTGGCTCGGGGGGGCCCCTCCTTGCACAGCAGGGGGAGAGCAAGATCTTGGAGGGCTTTGAAGCAGGAGCCTCGAACTCTGTCCGGATGTTGGGGACTGCAGGTGGCGTCAGGGCTGGAGAGCTCCTTGGGTGTGAGACGGGCCAGGGGACAGCAAGGACACAGCCAGCCCTTGCTGAGGCCTGTGTGCCCCATGCCTCTGGACGGGGGACAGTGGGTGGACCCCATTCCTCGCCTGCCTTGGGCCCCCCCGTGAGCCACCAGGTCCGTGGAGTTCCCTCAGGGGCTCTTGGCCTGGCAGGGAGGCTCAGGGGAGCCAGGAGTCTGAGTGGGAGGGAGGGAGTGGGGGTCATGGTAGGACAGGCTCAGCTCCGGGTGCCTCCACCGCCCTCAGCGCCTGGGCTGCCCGGAACCCCGGGTGCTGCCAGGAACGTGTGCAGTTCTGGAGATCCACGGGTTGCCAAAGAGTGGAAAAATTTGGGCTCTTGGAGGAGCTAAAAATACAGTGTGGCAGCCCCTGCCTCCTAGTTCCGGAATCCTCTCCTGCTGTTCTGCCCGCCCACCCCATGGAAGACAAGATCGCTCCCTGCACCCCCACCACCAACGCTGGCTCAGGGCCCAGAAGCACCAACCCCTGCCAGTGCCAGAAGGGCTGCCTGAAGCTGCCTGTCCTACCCTCCTCCCTGCCGCCACAGCTTTGGGGTCCCCAGAGCCCCTTAGTGCCAGGCACAGAAGGCAGTACCCAGCAGTATGCTTCCCCAGTGCTGCCAGGCTCAGGGCTTGGCCTGTTCCTCACGGGGAGCCCGGACTCAGGCAGACCTCTCCCTTCCCTACCATGGGGCCTGCACAGGGAAGGGGGTTTTCGCAGGCAGTGGCAGAACATGTCACAGGGGGTCTCCAGGCCCATTGGCGCTGACTGAGGGCCCAGGACCCGCACATGCGTGCTGGGATTCAGGCCTGGTTACTCTCACCCTGGCCCGTATGCCGCTCCCGGCCATGGGCCCACGCAGGAGCCCCCAGCCACTCTGCACAGCTCGAGGCTGGGCCTGCCTCAAGAGCCCACACCCCCGGCTCTGGTTTCTGTCTGCACCGCAGGGCCTGGGCACAAAGCCTCAGGTCTGGTGGGGGCCAGCGATGGCCCTGTCCCCCCCATGACTCACGCTCAGCTTGACTGTTGACTGCCAGGTGGGGCAGCCCAGTGGCTTCCCAAGAGTCAGCGCAGCTGCTCTACTGTGGAGGCACTTGGATGGAGGTGCTGGCATCACCATGCCAGGCTGGCCAGGCCCAGGCCCAGGCCCAGAGGGAGACCCTGCCCGCAGGAGCTGGAGTCTGAGGGGAGACGCATAACCCCAGGCTGCGGAAGCCCCACGCCATTGGTTGACAAAAGCAAGTGCCGAAGAGCCATGGTGACGTCCCACTACCATGGGTGGGGTGCGCCCCTCAGACCTCAGGGTCTTCGTCTGCAGAAGACCTGCCCCATGTAGTTCCATCCACTGTCAGGGATAGGGCAGATGGGGACACCCCTTCTCGGTGCCCTGACCCTTTTGCTGTCCGAGGCATGGGGCCTGGCCTGAGCCATGGGCACTGGGCCCTGCAGAGCCTGGATGGTCCTGCCCTGCCTCAGCCAGAGCTGCTGCCAGCTGTAAACAGATTGGGAAGAACGCAAATTCCTGTGCCTGTGGAGGTGGCCACACCCCTACAGCCAGGGCTGGGGAGTGCTGAGGACACATTCCTGCCAACCCACTAAACAGATGGAGAGCAGAGGGGAAGGGTGGCCTAACCAGGGGCACAGCTCAACCATGTGTCTCCCGCCCCTGCCCTACATGCTTGGCAGCGCACCTTCCAGGGTATGGTTCCCCATGGCCCTGTGCCCCCGAGATCAGTAAACCATGGATTCCTTCTGGAACCATTGCAGAAGCGGACACCACCCCACAGTGGGACCAGGCAAGACTGTTTTGTGCAGAGCTCGCTGGAGCAGGGAGTGGGCCACTGCCACTTGCGTTTAGCAGAGACTCGGGCGGGCGGGGGAGTGGGAAGCCTCCTGGTTTTCTCATATGGATGTTTCACTCTATACATAGAAAGCTTTTTATAGACAAAAGGAAGGCTCGGGGATGCCCTAGAGAGGCTGCTGGCTAGAAGTCGGACTCCTGTGAGATGGGACAAAAATCACAGAAGCTGTCAATTATTACCCAGGTCCCGGCCGTTTGGGGCCAGTGGCTAGATTGTGGGTCAGGGTGCTGTGTATATGGTCTGGCCATGTCTGTGTGCAGGGTCAGCCCCATGCTGAAAAGCAGCTGGAACATTCCCCAGTGCAGGGCCTGACCAGGGGCCCTGGATGAGGTTGGGCGGCCTTGGCAGCATCACAGAAGCAGGAAAGCAGC
The DNA here is from genome assembly GCA_963573385.1 of Cacajao melanocephalus. NCBI lineage: Eukaryota > Metazoa > Chordata > Mammalia > Primates > Pitheciidae > Cacajao > Cacajao melanocephalus. The sequence goes on along the minus strand of CAUYLG010077034.1, from coordinate 13,302 downwards.
TCTCTGGCCTCGGCCTCCGGGTCCTCTGTCTATGTCGGCTGCAGCCCAGCAAGGCCCTGCTACACTCACTGCCCCCACACAGCACCCAGTGGGGTCCAGCTGAGTGGGGCAGCTCAGACACAGAGTGTGGCGCCCGGGCACGGGGGCATAGGGACCCACATGGATGGGAGGGCCAGTTTCCTCCCACCATAGCTCCACCCCACAGACCAAGGGGGCTCCTCTTGACTAGGGCCTTTCAGGGGTGTGCACAGGGCAAGGAGGACTGGGCAGGGGCAAGAGGGGCAGTACTCAGATCAGGGAGCGCCCTGTGTGTCCAGGGACACCCTGGGGCCTGGGGCACAGCGGCTTTCGGCGACACTGCTTGTTTCTAAAAGGTCATGATTTTTTGCATGGAGGGACCCCTGCGGCTCTTGGCTGGAGAGGACACTCTGGATGCCAAGGGCCAGGCCTGGGAGAGTTTATAACTCCATCTACTCAGCCTGTGCCAAGGGGACAGGGACTCCGGCCAATGGAGGCGGGGGAGGGAAGGAGGGTCAGTTCTGGGGCCTCTCTAGGCGGCCACAGCCAAGGTGGGTGGGAATGCGTGCAGAGGCCCGGCTGCCTGGCTCTTCCTGCTGGTGTGAGCAACCCCTACTGCTTCCAGGAGGGGCCCTGAGGACCTGAGGCTGCCTGGGAAGGACCTGGGTGGCGGCTCTGGCAGCTCAGCGGTCAGCAGCAATGAGAAGCCAGGAAAGCGTGAGGAGCAGCCCGGGGCAGGGCGCAGAGTGGGTGGGCAGAGGCAGCCGGAAGGTCCTGCGCATCTGGGTGAGTGGATGGCCACTGGGTGACCAAGAGGGCCAGGCCCGGGAGGGTGACTTAAAACCACAGTGGGCCGGGGCTCCGGGCTCTCCGTTCTGCGGTGCCCAGACTGGGATGCCCTGCAGGGAGGGGGGCATCCAAGGCCAGCCTCTCAGGGTGCTCCCGGGAGCCTGATGCTAGAGGTGCAGAGGAGGAAACTGAGGCACAGGCAAGCTGAGTGACTGGGCCTGGGTCAGCTGATGAGGGCCAGAGCTGTGGACATAGATCACACGCAGATCAGAGCTCCGGCTTCCACCCGCCAGGCTGCTCCTGGAAGGAACCCAGTGGCCCCCCGGGGCCGTTGGACAGGCGGAGGGATGAGGAACAGTTCGGGGAGTGGGGGCGGACTGCCGGAAACACCAGGCTTGGTCGTGGGCCAGGCTGGGGAATGGGCTCGGGACCTCAAGGGAGGGTGCTCTAGGACACTCTCCGAAGGCAGGAGGGGAGGAACGGGGCCTCCAGCGGTGAGGACAGCAGTGGGGCTGGGACCAGAGCTGCCTGGGGAGGCAGGCGCTTGTATGCTTCCCCCTGTTCGGACCCTGTGACCTCAGATGGCCCTCGGCCTGGGGTCTCCTGACTTACCAGGTTAGGCAGCACTTACCAGCTTGAAGCAAAGCCCAGCTGTGCCCAGGTGTGGGACTGTGGGCAGGGACCCAGCTTCTCTGGGACCAACTGCCTCCACTTCCCCACCTGTTGCAGGGGTATAAAGTGCCTGCCTTGCAGGTGGTGGGAAGCCGAGGGGCAGGGTGGAGAGTGCTGGGCCAGGGTGGAGGCTCAGAGCGTGTCCCTGCCAGGCCCGGCCCCCAAGCTCCCTCCCCGAGGCTCCACACTGCCGTTCTCAGACGCTAAATATAAGATCTGAGCCGTACACGGTCGCAGGAGGGCCTGGGATGCCCCTGACCTTCGAGGCCAGTTCCCAGGGTCTGTGGTTGGGGACAGCGGCTCGAGGGACGTGGTGGCAGAGGTGCAGCTGCCTGTCCTGCCGTTCTGTTTTGGAGAAACGCACATGTTAAGGCTGTTCTGGGCTGGGCCTGTTACGGGGGTGTTCCCAGGGCTGGAGTCAGACCTGTGGCAACAAGCCTGTGAAACCCTGCGTGCCAAGGGTCTCCGTCTTCCTGCTGGTGTGAGCCCACGACCCACACACAGATGGGCAGACTGAGGCCCAGGGGAGACCCGGGGGCCGCCCTTCCTCCCCAGCCATGCTCCTGACGCTGTGGCAGCCCAGGCAGCACCCGGGGTTTACAATCTCTCTATCCATATTGTCCACAGGGGCAGGGGAAGCGCCTGGGGTGAGATAAGGGAGCCTCAGATGCGCCGTTTGTTGCATCATTACCACTGGTAGTATTCCCACCAGTGGAGCCTCCTGCTTCCCCGGGGACTCCCCAGGCTCATCCGGTCCTGTCCATCTGGAGAGGCCGTGCCAGCCTTGGACTTGGGGTGTAGGTTTCTGAGCCGGCTCCTCCCCTCCCAGCGCCGAGCCTCAGGGTCTTGATGCGCGCAGTGGGGCCCTTCCTGCCTGCCACCTCAGTTGCCGAAATCAGTCAGGGATGGGTACAGGGATGAGATATTATGGGGGGACACAGTGAGCGGGAATTGCCGCAGAGAAACTGAGGCTGAGGGAAGGCCCCGCCTGCACTGGTGGCCAGGAGGGGCCCGGCCTCCCGCTGGCGAACAGCCCTCATCCCCGCCCCGCTGATGGCTCCGTACCCTCTGCCCGCAGCTCGGCAAGATGTCGGTGAAGGAGGGCGCACAGCGCAAGTGGGCGGCGCTGAAGGAGAAGCTGGGGCCGCAGGACTCAGACCCCACAGAGGCCAACCTGGAGAGCGCAGACCCCGAGTTGTGCATCCGGCTGCTCCAGATGCCCTCTGTGGTCAACTACTCGGGCCTGCGCAAGCGCCTGGAGGGCAGCGACGGCAGCTGGATGGTGCAGTTCCTGGAGCAGAGTGGCCTGGACCTGCTGCTCGAGGCGCTGGCACGGCTGTCAGGCCGCGGCGTCGCGCGCATCTCGGACGCCCTGCTGCAGCTCACCTGCGTCAGCTGCGTGCGCGCCGTCATGAACTCACAGCAGGGCATCGAGTACATCCTCAGCAACCAGGGCTACGTGCGTCAGCTCTCCCAGGGTGAGCCACGGTGCTGAGGGCCGCCCAGGCAGACACTAGGGACCTGGCATGAGGCCTCAGGCCGGAAAGGCCCCGGGAGGCCTGGGGGCCCGCCAGGAGGAAGCACAGCCAGACAGGCAAGGAGGGCTTCCTGGAGGAGGACTGGCTTCCTGGGCTCAGGGAAAACATCATCATTCACTCCGAGTCTGAGGCCTCCAGGTCACCCCAGTCCCCGCGCTGGCTGCATCGGCAGTCTCCCTGTCCCCCGCCTCTGTTCTGTGGCTCAGCCCCACCCTTCTTCCCAGCCCTGTGCTGGTTTCTCTGCCCCGTCCTCACCTTGGCGGCCAGAGTCACCTGGGTCAGACATGCGAGTCCACCCGAGTGGCTCCTGCATACACCTGCCTGGCTCCAAGCCCTTCACCCCCAGCCCAGACAGAGCCCTTCCGGTCTGGCCCACACCTGCAGAGGGCATCACCCTCCACCTCCCAGCACCTTCACAGCATCCCCCTCCCCGCCCTGTTCCCTACACCAGCACCTGGGGGCAGCCCCAGCTCACTTCCCCTCCTCCAGGAAGTCTCCCCAGGCTGTGCCCAAAGTTAGTCCTGACCCTTGAGAGAAACCCTTGCTGCGCCGCTCATGGCTCCTGCCAGGTCCCACCGATGCTTGGGGACCAGCTGGGGTGGGCAGTGATGGGTGGGGCTGGGTCCATGGGGGCGGCAGGTGCCTGCGTAGGCAAGCAAGTCAGAGGCGCCTCGTTTCTGCCGGACCCAGGGGACAGAGGCAGGTGCAGGAGCCAGCCACTGTCAGCCTGTCTCCCCAGCCTGGGACTGACAGGCCCCTCTATGGAGTCCTTTGTGAATTGTTCTCAGTAGGGTCAGATGAGAGCCACCCCCAGAACTCTCACAGCTCAAGGGATGGGGCGGGTGGCAAGGGTTCATAGGAATGAGGAGGTATGCCAGGTTTCGTCTGCCATAAACACACTCAGTGCTGCACTGGGAGAAAACCTGGGACCAGAGCCAGCAACAAGATGGGGCCACTGCCCCCAAGCCCTTCCTGCAGGGTCTGGCCCTGTGGTCCAGGAGCAGGGCCAGGGCACCGAGGAGTGGGTAGCTCATTGGGTCCCAGCCCTTTGCTCAGCACTGCTGTGGGCCACAGGCAGCTGCCCAGCACCCACTGGCATCTGCCTGCCAGGCCCTGAGCCCCAGCCCTGAGCCCAGCTGCACAGGCATGGGAAAGGGTGCATTGGCCCTGCTGAGCCCGCCCGCTCCTCCCTGGCAGCCCTGGACACATCCAACGTGATGGTGAAGAAGCAGGTGTTTGAACTCCTGGCCGCCCTGTGCATCTATTCGCCTGAGGGTCACGCGCTGACCCTGGACGCCCTGGACCACTACAAGGTGGGCGGCAGGGCCTGGGCCTGGACGTGTGGGGCTGCCTGCCTGGGCATGCCCTGACCCCGGCCTCCCCACAGACGGTGTGCAGCCAGCAGTACCGCTTCAGCGTGGTCATGAACGAGCTCTCCAGCAGCGACAACGTACCCTACGTGGTCACCCTGCTCAGCGTGATCAACGCCGTCATCCTGGGCCCTGAGGACCTGCGCACACGCGCCCAGCTGAGGAACGAGTTTATCGGTAACCACCCGCCCTGGGCTGCGTGAGTGCCCTCGCCTGCCCACCTCTTGACCAGCGCATCCCATGCGGAATCCACCTGGGGAGGTGGGAGCACCACAAAACCTGTCCCCTGACCCGGGGCCCCAGAGGAAGGCGCCATTGCGGGTCTGCCACCGCCTGCCCCTTCAATGGATGCAGGCCTCAGAACGCCTGAGGGTCAACCCTGGACCGTTGTCAGTTGCGAGGCTGGCCAGGCAGTAGAGAGGGACGGGGGCCTGATCCCTAGTTCCGGCCGTGAGCCCTGAATAAGCGGCACTGGGTGTGCAGCACCAGGTCTCCCTGCTGGAGCCTCAGGGTCTCTGGTGTCCCGTGGGTGTAGCAGAGCAGGGCTGGGTGCTCTGGGTGGCAGAAGTGAACTGGGGAAGGTGGGGGGTGGCCTCCAAACCCTCTGACCGTGTCTGTCCCTTCACAGGGCTGCAGCTGCTGGACGTCCTGGCTCGCCTGCGGTGAGTCCCTACTGGCAGTCCTGCCAGCTGCCCCGTGCCCCTACTGCTCCCAAGGCCAGGCCCACCTGCCCTTTGGATCCCAGCCACCTCACCTCAGCAGCAGCTCCAGAGGGCAGGGAGGTGGTCCCTCCACCCCGAGTAGCCCCAGGGGTCCAGTTGGAAGGCAGTCTCAGGCTAGAATCCAGCTCACTGTGCCCAGCAGCTGCCCACAGAAACTAGGGTTGCAGTGGCCATAGAAAAGACAGAATGAGCTCACATCCTTTGCACACCGTGGATGGAGCTGGAGGCCGTGACCCTAAGTGAACCAACTCAGACAGAAAATGAAATGCCAATAAGTAGGAACTGCAAGGTGGTGCAGCAGATGCAAGATGGAGACAGTGGGCACGGGCTCCGGGCAGGCTGAAAACCCGTTACAGGGTACAGCATTCACTACTTGGTGTCAGCTCCTCTAGAACAGGGGTCCCCAACCCCTGGGGCCGCAGACCGGTACCAGCCCTTGGCCTGTTAGTACCAGCAGGAAGTGAGCAGTGGACGGGCATTCCCGCCTGAGCTCCATCTCCCGTCAGATCAGCGCAGCATTAGATCCTCATAGGTGCTCGATCGCTACTGCGCACGCCCATGAGGCACCCAGGCTGCGCGCCTCCTGAGAATCGAATGCCTGATGATCGGGGCGGGAACAGTTTTATCCCGAAACCATTCCCCTCACCCCCGTCTGTGGAAAAATTGTCTTCCACAAAACCAGCCCCTAGTGCCAAAAAGGCTGGAGACCACTGCCCCAGAAGGCCGGTCCCCGCCGTTACACAATACACCATGTGGCAAACACGCACATGTGCCCCGAGTCTAAAATAAAAGTTTTTTAAAAGAGAAACTAGGGTTGCCAGGTACCGTACAGGACATGCAGTGCATTCAGGTTTCAGATACACAACAAGTGTTTTAGTGCAAGTATATCCCAGATGTTGCATGGGATATCCTTATGCCAAAAGTTATTCATTGTTTGTCTGAAATTCAAATTTAACGGATACCCTGTAGTTTCATTTGCAAAATCCTGCGGCCCTGCTGGGAACCCACATGGCCAAGAACCTGTATCCCAGGCCTCAGTCAGAAGTATACTCAGGCCAGGGTCCCAACGCGCAGGGAAGTCAGCTTGAAGAAGCCCACGGCTAGAGTGCCTGGTGCTGAAATGGCCTCAGGGGCCAGGCGCAGTGGCTCACACCTGTAATCCCAGCACTCTGGGAGGCCAAGGCAGGCAGATCACTTGAGGTGAGGAGTTCAAGACCAGTCTGGCCAACGTGGTGAAACCCCATCTCTACAAAAAGTACAAAACTAGCTGGGCGTGGTGGCATGTGCCTGCAATCCCAGCTACTCAGGAGGCCGAGACAGGAGAATCACTGGAACCAGGGAGGTAGAGGTTGCAATGAGGTGAGATCACACCACTGCACTCCAGCGTAGATGACAGAGCAAGACTCCCATCTCAAAAAAGAAGGAAAAAAAGAAATGGCCTCAGGCAAAGTGTGCCTGGGTGGGTGCCTGTGCCCCCGCAGTGCGGGCTGAAGGGGGCTGTCCCTGACTATAGAGGACTCTGCTCATTGGCTAGACTGAGATGACTGGCAAGCCCTGGGCCCAGTGAACAGTCAGGTTCCTCCTGCTCAGGCCAGAGCCCTGCCCCTCCTGTGTCCACACAGCCCTGTGGACCCACCTCAGGAGTGGTCTTGACTGTGGTCATGCAGCGCCCAGAGGAGGACCTTCCTCCCCCGAGGCCATGGCCCCGTTCCATCATATGGAACCTCCCCAGGCCTTGGTGCATGTTACTCACCCTTTCCCAGGCACGTGCAGCTGCCCGGTGATTTGGGGACAGCCTGGCAGGGCGTGAGGTGCTGACCTGGAGGCTGCCACTCTTAGGCCACCATCCCTGGCTATGTGGGCCACATGTCAGCCACAGCTAGCCACGGCCTGGCTCAGAGTCCCAGGTGGGCTGCGCAGGGCAGATACACCAGCACCAAGCCGGGCTGCCTGTCTGCGTGTCGGTGGCGGCAGCAGCAGGCTCAGCCCACCCGGCCCCTCCCACACAGAGACCTGGAGGACGCTGACCTGCTGATCCAGCTGGAGGCCTTTGAGGAGGCCAAGGCTGAGGACGAGGAGGAGCTGCTGCGAGTCTCCGGGGGGGTCGACATGAGCAGCCACCAGGAGGTCTTTGCCTCCCTGTTCCACAAGGTGGGCTGGGGGCTGGAGGGCGGAGGACTGCCCCCCAGTGTAGGCTGTGGCCCTGAGGTCCAGGGGCTGGGCCTGGAGTGGCCCTCCCTGCCCTGGTCAGATCCTGCTATTACCTGGGCATGGTGCCAGCTCTGGGGTGAGACTCCAGGAAGGAGCAAGGGGCCAGGGATCGGAAAGCTAGCTGGTGCTTGGAGCAGGCAGCCTGGAGCCTGGGCTGGACCCGGGGGCAAAGCCAGGGCCAAAGGACCCAGAAGTACGGGGCTCCAGGGGCCAGAGCTGCCCAGCAGCAACCGCACTGTCCCGGGCCCAGCTGCCCAGTCCCCGTCAGGTGAACTTCAGAGGCCTCAGGGCCTGGTGAGGGGCTAAGAGCTGAATTCTCATCAAGCTCGGGCCCTCCCCTCATTCTCTGAACCTGGCAGCTCTCATCTGGGGGCACTTGTGTCCCCAGGCGGCATCTGGCAAGTCTGAAGACATTTTTGGTTACCACGGCTGGGCAGGAAGTGCTATTGGCATTGAGTAGGCGGAGACCAGGGGTTCTGTTTAACATCCCATAATGCACAGGACAATCCCATATGTCACCCATACCACAGTCGCCGAGGCTCCCATCTCTAGGGGTCTGTGGGAATGTGATGGGGGTCCTCAGTCCACCCAGGGGGGCCAGCTGCTGAGCCACACCCCGCACTCGCCCGTCCAGGTGAGCGGCTCCCCGGTGTCTGCGCGGCTCCTGTCCGTGCTGCAGGGCCTGCTGCACCTGGAGCCCAGCCTCCGCTCCAGCCAGCTGCTCTGGGAGGCCCTGGAGAGCCTGGTGAACCGGGCCATGCTCTTGGCCAGTGACGGTGAGGGGCGGGGAGGGGTGTGGGCACGGCCCGGTGGGCAGACACTGGGGTCTTAGACCACGGGGAGAGGGACCTATCCTTGAGTCCAACCCATCCTCTGCCCAGGGGAGGTGGCCACTTTTTCCTGCCTCCTCCTCAAGCCCCATCCCTCCCTCCCCTGCCCCCTTCTCCCTTGACCCTGGACACCCCCCACCGCAGCCCAGGAGTGCACCCTGGAGGAAGTGGTTGAGCGGCTCCTGTCCGTCAAGGGGCGGCCCCGACCAAGCCCCCTGGTCAAGGCCCATAAGAGCGTCCAGGCCAACTTAGGCCAGAGTCAGAGGGGCAGCTCCCCGCAAAACACTGCAACCCCCAAGGCTGGCATGGAGGGCCAACAGCCAGCAGCAGCCCCCGCCTGGCAGCCCGCGGACCATGCCCAGAGTGAGAGCTTCCTGAAAGTTTCGCAGCCGAGAGCCCTGGAGCAGCGGGCGCCCACCCCGCCCCCATCCACACCCCTGCTCCCTGGATCCAGTGCCCAGCCCCCTCCCCCTCCCCCACCGCCCCCCCTGCCCAGTGTGGGGACTGAGGCCCTCCCAGCACCACCTCCACCCCCACCCCCACCCCTGCCAGGCCTGGGGGCCATGGCCCCCCCAGCACCCCCTCCACCACCACCCCTGCCAGGTGCTTGTGAGTTCCTGCCCCCGCCACCTCCACCACTCCCGGGCATGGGATGCCCACCCCCGCCCCCACCCCTGCTGCCTGGTATGGGCTGGGGCCCTCCTCCACCCCCACCTCCACCACTGCCCGGCACCTGCAGCCCCTCAGCGGCGGGAGATGTGGAGGAGGTCATCGTGGCCCAGGTGGACCACAGCTTAGGCTCAGCCTGGGTCCCTAGCCATCGGCGGGTGAACCCACCCACGCTGCGCATGAAGAAACTGAACTGGCAGAAGCTGCCATCCAACGTGGCACGTGGTAAGGGTCCCCAGACCCCTGAGGGAAGCTTCCCCTAGGACGAGGGCTGGGCCTTGCTTGGGAGAGGGGCAGGTGGCACGTGGAATTTGTCTGCGCGTCCTGCCTGTGCGTGGCCAGGGCAGCCTGGCCCCTGCTCTGGGCTCAGCACCTGTGATTGAGGTGGAGAAGGGGGAGGAGCAGAGTGGGGGCTACCTCCGAGGAACCCCTCCACACGTTCCCATGGGCCAGTGCATGTGGGATGCCCTGGGGCCCGGCTGCCAGTGCTCAGGTAGGGTACCTATTGCATGCTGGACCTGCTGGACCCCAGGCAGGGCATCCTGAGACCCGCTGGGAGGCCCCAGCCCTTGCCTACTGGATCGCCAACCCCAGGGCTGCATGATTCTCACGGGCTGTGTCCCCGCCCTACAGAGCACAACTCCATGTGGGCATCCCTGAGCAGTCCCCACGCCGAGGCTGTGGAGCCCGACTTCTCCAGCATCGAGCGGCTCTTCTCCTTCCCTGCAGCCAAGCCCAAGGAGCCTGCCACAGCAGCCGCCCCGGCCAGGAAGGAACCCAAGGAGGTGGGGACAGGGAGGGGACTCAGACCGGGGCCACCTGCCTGGCCACCCTCTGGTACCAGCCTGTTGGGCGGGGGGTTTTCCAGATCACTTTCCTCGATGCCAAGAAGAGTCTGAACCTCAACATCTTCCTGAAGCAATTTAAGTGGTGAGTGATGGAGGTGGCCCCCATCCCCGGCCACAGAGCCACGCTGCCACCTGAGCCTGCTGACTTGGGGCCCAGCAGTGCCCTCTGCAGGCCGCCTTGGGAAGTGCACACTGCATTTTAGGCTGGAGGGTAATAGTGGCACGCCGCCCCAGCTAGGGGCTATCCAGGCTCCCAGGGGGAGCGCTGGGACCTCCCCACAAAGCCACAGATCAGCAGTGGCTAAACCAGGGTAAGGACCTGGGCCCTGACTCTCAGCCCCGGAGTCCTTTCCTGTTGCGGGTGTCCGGCTCTGGCCCTTGAGGGAGCTGGCTGGACCTGACCATCCTACCTCTCCTGATCAGGGCCCGTGGTGGGACAGTGAGGGTAGGAGTCAGCCTGGGCCCCTTCACCGCATGGCCTTGGGCAGGCAACTCGGCCACCTGCCCTGGTCCCACCTGCCCTGGACACCCCATGACTGCGAGGGGAGACCCTGCCAGGTGGGGTCCCAAGGACGCTGAGTGGAGGTGACTCATGCTTCACCCATCCCTGCCCGCTCCTCTCCCTGCTCCAGCTCCAATGAGGAGGTCGCTGCTATGATCCGGGCCGGGGACACGGCAAAGTTTGACGTGGAGGTTCTCAAACAGCTCCTTAAGCTCCTTCCGGAGAAGCACGAGGTGAGGGCACCCCCACACCAACCAAGGGCGAGGCCGTCCGGGAGCTCCCAGCAGGGAGACTGAGAAGGAAGGTGTCCCAGCCCTGCCTCTGCCCTGAGCCGAGAGCCCAGGGAGCCGTGGTAGGCAGTGGAGGGGCTGAGGCCGGCCGGCAGTCCTAGAGGGCGGAAGCTGGCATGGTGGGATCCCACATGCGGTCCTCCTCCCGCAGACTGAAAACCTGCGGGCCTTCACAGAGGAGCGAGCCAAGCTGGCCAGTGCCGACCAGTTCTACGTCCTCCTGCTGGCCATTCCCTGGTGAGCATGGCCACCCTCAGACCCCAGGGCCCGGGCGTCAGATGGGAGAGCAGGGATACGGAGCAGGGCCCAGCCAGGGAGGAGAAGGGACCCCTAGGAGCAGCGTGGCAGCTGTCAGGCTTCTAAACGTCACTCGAGCCCCGCCCCCAGCCCTTCCCTTCAAAGAGTGAGGCTCGAGGCTTCTGTAGGGACTGGATCTCGCTCTGGGCTGGCCCGGTAGGGTGCCTCCTGGATGGGGCAGGTGGTGGAAACCCCCTCCCTTTGCCCACCACCCAAGCCAGAGCCCTGTGCTGACTGCCCCTCTGGCAGGGGCAGGTGGGGGTGCGGGCCACTGACCCCTGGCTGTGCCGTCCCCAGCTACCAGCTGCGAATCGAGTGCATGCTGCTGTGTGAGGGCGCAGCCGCCATGCTGGACATGGTGCAGCCCAAGGCCCAGCTGGTGCTGGCTGCCTGCAAAAGTGAGTGGGGCCAGGCGGGTTGCGTGTGCAGGGGGGACAGGCCTCCGAACCTGGGGCGGGGGCTGCCCGGGGCCCCTGATACTGCCAGAATCGTAATGGCTATGAAGAGCACCCGGGGGTGCCAGCCTTCACCACACTCCGGAAACCGTCCTGCTGCTGCCACCTTGGACGCACACTCACTGGACGCACAGACACACGCATGCCCACTGCCACTCTCAGGCACGTGCACACACAGACACAGGCACACAAACACAGTCACACACATGCACACAAGACATGTAGACACACGTACACGACCCCGCACATACACACACACACCCTCACACATGTGTACAGACACGTATGCACGCACACAGGCACCATCTCTGAAAGAGGAATCAGCGGGAACCTGCCACGGCCCTTGGGCAGGGAGAGGGACAGGTGCGGCCCACCGAGGCACAGCTCGCATCTGTCAGGCACACCCTGGGCGTCCACTCCCATCGGCGGAGGGTTTGCAGCCCCTAGGCCCTGCCCTGTGTCCCTTCCGGTGCTGGGCTGAGCCTGGGGAGGAGCCAGGGAGGGCAGGGGCACTGGCAAGCAGGACCACACCCCACACCAGGGCATGGGGGCTCCGAACCAAGAGCCCCTCTCCAGCCCTGGCTGCCCCTGCAGGCCTCCTCACCAGCCGCCGGCTGCCCATCTTCTGCCAGCTGATCCTGAGAATTGGGAACTTCCTCAACTACGTAAGTCACAGGCAGCTCCCCGGCCCGCCTGGCCCGCCTGGGGCTGGCAAGACTCACTCCCTGACCCTCCCAGGGCAGCCACACGGGTGACGCCGACGGCTTCAAGATCAGCACGTTGCTGAAGCTCACAGAGACCAAGTCCCAGCAGAACCGCGTGACACTGCTGCACCACGTGCTGGAGGTGGGCATGGCAGTGGGCACTAGTGGGGGCACGATGGCAGGGCTTCGAGTGCCCCCGGACCTGCAGTGTAGAGGTGTAGAGGTCATAGCCCCGTGGCCACCACTCAGGACCCCGTCTGCAGCAAGCAGCCTGAGTCAGAGCTGCGCACGGCCCCGCCCAGCACTCCTCCTTCCTTCCTGCAGCACAGGGCCCCTGTATCCCCAGGATACCTGCCCCTGGTCTCAGGGGACAGTCCCTGGGAAAAGCAGAAACGTCACAAAGTCATAGCCAGGCCCAAGGGAAAGATGTGAGGGTCTGGAGTGCTGGGGGTTTTCTGGACTTTAATTGCTAAGGGTTAAAGCTAGGGGGTGGGGCAGGGCATCCCCAGGCTGAGAGTGTGGCCACCGTGGAACTCACCGGACGTGTCCCTTTGCAGGAAGCAGAAAAGAGCCACCCCGACCTCCTGGAGCTGCCCCAGGACCTGGAGCAGGCTTCCCAAGCGGCAGGGTAGGCACCTCCTGCCAGCCCACCCCTCAGCCGGGCCCAGGCGGCTCCTGCCAGCCCACCTCCTCAGCCGGGTGGGGGCCCCGACTTCTGTCCCCAGCCAGTGAGGTGGCTGCCCGCCAGGGCTGGGTCTCACAGCTGCAGCTCAGCCTCGCCACCCCTAGGAGCCCTAGCCAATAGAATGCTTTCCTTTTGGGACAGGACCGTGTCTGCCATGGCCTGTCCCCTTCTGACTTAGGCGAGGAAACAGTCCTAGAGGCAGGGGCTGGCCGGGTCAGGGTCACACCAGGGGCAGGTCTGATACAGCCCATTCACAAAGTCAATCTTCCCGACAGCCGTGAGCAAGCTCAGGCCTCCCTCCTTGTACAGATGAGGAAACTGAGACCCAGGAGAGCAGTGTCACTTCCCAGATCATACAACCCAGGCAGGAGGGCAGCCTGGGCCCCCACTACACAGCCTGGACCCCCACTGCACAGCCTGGGCCCCCACTACCCAGCCTGGATCCCCCACTACACAGCCTGGGCCCCCACTACACAGCCTGGATTCCCCACTACACAGCCTGGATCCCCCACTACACAGCCTGGGCCCCCCGCGCCACAGCCTGGGGGCGCCGCGGCGGGGCGGGGGGGGGGGGGGGGGGGGGGGGGGGGGGGGGGGGGGGGGGGGGGGGGGGGGGGGGGGGGGGGGGGGGGGGGGGGGGGGGGGGGGGGGGGGGGGGGGGGGGGGGGGGGGTGGGGGGGGGGGGGGGGGGGGGGGGGGTGA
>CAUYLG010077033.1:0-15892 GCA_963573385.1 Cacajao melanocephalus | reverse complement strand
TAATATACAGCAATGAAATAGAACTGAGTGATAATAATATATCAAAACCTTAAACTTCATATGGAACCAAAAGAGAGCTTGTATAGCCAAGTCAATTCTAAGCAAAAAGAACAAAGCTGGAGGCATCATGCTACCTGACTTCAAACTATACTACAAGGCTACAGTAATCAAAACAGCATGGTACTGGTACCAAAACACAGATATACACCAATGGAACAGAACAGAGGCCTCGGAGGCAACACCACACGTCTACAACCATCTGATCTTTGACAAATCTGACAAAAACAAGTAATGGGGAAAAGATTCCCTATTTAATAAATGGTGTTGGGAAAAGTGGCTAGCCATGTGCAGAAAGCAGAAACTGGATCCCTTCCTGACACCTTACACTAAAATTAACTCCAGATGGATTAAAGACTTAAACATAGACCTAACACCATGAAAACCCGACAAGAAAACCTAGGCAAAACCATTCTGGACATAGGCATAGGCAAGGACTTCACGTCTAAAACATCAAAAGCATTGGCAACAAAAGCCAAAATAGACAAATGGGATCTAATTAAACTCCAAAGCTTCTGCACAGCAAAAGAAACAATCATTAGAGTGAACTGGCAACCAACAGAATGGGAAAAAATTTTTGCAATCTACTCATATGACAAAGGGCTAATATCCACAATCTACAAAGAACTAAAACAGATTTACAAGAAAAAAACAAACCCATTCAAAAGTGGGCGAAGGATATGAACAGACACTTTACAAAAGAATACATATATGAGGCCAACAAACATTCAAAAATGCTCATCATCCCTGGTCATCAGAGAGATGCAAATCAAAACCACACTGAAATATCATCTCACGCCAGTTAGAATGGTGATCATTAAAAAAGCTGGAGACAACAGATGCTGGAGAGGATGTAGAAAAATAGGAACACTTTTACACTGTTGGTGGGAGTGTAAATTAGTTCAACCATTGTGGAATATAGTGTGGCGATTCCTCAAGGACCTAGAAATAGAAATTCCATTTGACCCAGCAATCCCATTACTGGGTGTATACCCAAAGGATCATAAATCGTTTTATTATAAAGACACATGCACACAAATGTTCATTGCGGCACTGTTTACAATAGCAAAGACCTGGAACCAACTCAAATGCCCATCGATGATAGACTGGACAGGGAAAATGTGGCACATATACACCATGGAATACTATGCAGTCATAATAAACAATGAGTTTGTGTCCTTTGTAGGGACATGGATGAACCTGGAAACCATCATCCTCAGCAAACTGACCCAAGAACAGAAAATCATATACCACATGTTCTTACTCATAGGAAGGCAATGAACAATGAGAACACATGGACACAGGGAGGGGAGCATCACACACTGAGGTCTGTTAGAGGGAACTAGGAGAGGGACAGTGGGGGGTAGGGAGTTGGGGAGGGATAACATGGGGAGAAATGCCAGATATAGGTGATGGGGATGGAGGCAGCAAACCACATTGCCATGTATATACCTATGCAATAATCCTGCATGTTCTTCACATGTACCCCAGAACCTAAAGTGCAATAAAATATTAAAAAAACAAAAATAAAATATCCAAACCATCCTTCATGCTCTGTTAAACTTACATTGGCCTGACATCAAAAGAATATGAAGCTATTAAAAAATAAGTCTCATTAGTTCAAAATCACATATTTGGCCCCTTACTGCTGTTATTTGGCACCTATCCTGTATAATAAAAACCATGTTTCAGCTCACACATAGGCATGCTCTATTCCCTGGTTGAAGTTTGTTGTTTGTTTTTGTTTGCTTAAAGAATAGGTTTATTGACAATAATTTTATAAGTATTCTAAAATGATTTCAAAATTTCTAAACTTAAAATGTCTAAAATCTTCTGTTTAATAGTTGAAATAAAATGTTAATATTGGTTGTTTTATTCCAACAGTCCACACTAACAATTTCCTTTTCCTATTTTCTACAGGTTAAAGAGTAAAACATAATTTGACTCTTAAATTTGTCCACCTGATTAGACACATAGTACACTGATGTCTTAAAAGGCTTTTTTATCTCTCACATAGAAAAACATGACAGACATAATCAAAGCTTACTCAATAATTTTTAATGATTCAAGATGGTAATATCAGAATGGATTCACATCCTTTTCCTTATTCAAGGGAAAATTCTAATTAGAAATGCTGGAAGTTTCAAGGAAATACATACGTGTGTGTGTGTGTGTGTGTGTGTTATTTTTTGGTAGAGACAGGGTCCCACCATGTTGCCCAGGCTGCTGGTCTCAAGCAATCCTCCCATCTTAGCCTCCTAAAGTGCTGAGATTACAGGCTTGAGCCACCACACCTGACCTTTATCAGAATATTCAATCAAAGTTGTTTACTGCCTGAGCTTGTGCTGCTTCTATTAGAACAGACTGACCAGATGAGAGATTTATTTGGATTTTTATTTTTGGCCCCATTCCATTGAATAAACTCAGGCAATCTAATTAATTTATTATTTTCTTTCCTTTTTTTGTCAGCTCAAGTATAGAGATGTTATAAAGATAAATAATTGAGAATCAGAAAAGGACTGAGAATATTTTGTTACATACCATATAAAATTGACATTGTAGAATGTTAAATACAAGTAAAATAATGCAAGATGCTTAATATCTAAAGCTCTTTAAAATTTATCTTAAGGAAATATGCATGAATTGTACATTGTACAATAGATTTTGATGTATTTTTTTCATTTTACATATAATACTAACCTTTGTAACGAACCAATTATTTGAAATGAACCAATTTAGTAAAATGCCTTATGAAAGTTATTGGTTCACTTAAACTACTAAATTGATTTTAACTTTTATTTTTAGACTGCAACTTCAGCTGGTTAGCTGCAGAATTTTTTACTTGAAAGATGGAACATTTAAAATGAAAACCTTAATCCATATGTGCTGGAGAAAATCTAGGAAGATTCTAAAACTCCTACATAAGAATGCAAACAATTTCATCCATAGCACATTCTAAAGAACAAGTGTTTTCTGACTTATTTTTATTTTTTTGAGACGTAGTCTCGCGCAATGGCACTATCTCACCTCACTGGACCCTCTGCCTCCTGGGTTCAAGCCATTCTCCTGCCTCATCCTCCCAATTAGCTGGTATTATAGGCACAGGCCACCAAGTCTGACTGATTTTTGTATTTTTCGCAGAGATGAGGTTTTACCATGTTGGCCAGACTGGTCTTGAACTCCTGTTATCAAGTGATTCACTAGTCTTGGCCTCCCACAGTGCTGGGATTACAGGTGTGAGCCACCGCACCTGGCCCCAGTTTTCTGACTTTAGAAGCAAGTGATCAACTCTTGTAGAAAAGAATGTCTGTCATAATTAAAAACAAAACTTTTTTTTTAAGTTGGCCTAATACTTATTTTTCTGTAAAAATGTAATTGTAGAGCTTAAAAAACTTGAAATATTCTTACTGGCGGATTGATTAAAATGCTAAAAGTACATAACTTATATAAGACTAATGAACTTCAGTGGAAGATTTTAGAGAGATAAAATAATTAAAATGTACTGGAGAGATCAAGAGACAGACAGAGAGAGACAGAGAGAGAGAGAGAGAGACAGAGAGAGACAGAGAGAGACAGAGAGAAAGAAAGTTAGTCCAAAGCAATAACCTACTCTAATAATCGCTGAGGACCAGTAAGTATTTCTATTTCTGACAAACGCACAGTGAAGAAAAAAGAGTGACAGCTCATTTGGCCACACTCCATATAGTAGAGAAATTCAAAATTGAAATACCTTTGTCCACTTTCTGCTTAATGCTACCGCTTGCCAATTCATCATAAATATTTATATGATCCTCTTTACATCTTTTTATCTCAAGACAAGTTTGATCTTTGTTCTCTTCTCTTTTTTTTTCAACAAAACATTAAGGTATAGAGATTAGAAAAACAACCTGCCATTGATGTACTTTCACATTAGTGAAGGAACACTAAGATCTTTTAGCTGATAAGCAACAATTAGAACATGAACATTTTCTTTTAAATTAGTTCACAATATGAGGCTTTGTAACATTTTATATGAAAAATCTTTGATCTATTGTGTTTGTGTACATGACTGCTTGAATCAAGCTAAATATAATATTGTTTCCAAAGTAAAAAACATCTATGATAATAAATTACCTATTTGTGGCTCCTTTAAATATAGATAGAATCAAAATCATAGGATTTCAAGAGGGCTCCTTGTGAAAATAAATACTTAGTAAGTTCTATCTTTGATGACAGGAAATATAAAAACCCTAAGGATCTTTTTCCACTCACTTTCCTCATCTTCCCTTTTTGCCTTAAGTAATTTACCGAATAATCAAATCTCAGACTTTGAAGGAACCTGGGTGTCATCCAGCCATGTCTATTAGCCATTGTTTGGATTCTCCATACAAGGCCACAGATATAGTTACTTATTCTTTACCCAAAAATTTACTGTGGCAAAGTCGAGTCCCTTTGCTCTGGAAAAGCATGGAATAATTAAATTGACCCTGTCAAAATGGAAGTAAAATGTGATATTTCTCTTGAAATACAGTACATGGAATTCTTTATTTGAGCATATGCATTTATTAAAACACAGGTAGTTTAATGTTTTTAGCATATTGACCACACATTTGCATCATGCAAATAATGTGATGTATTTGTTTAAAAGTTAATACTGTTATTTTGGGCGTTTTCTTACTATGTATTATTAGCTACATATTTAATCCTAAATATAAGAGAGTTCATTCATTTTTGTAGAATTCGTTTTACTTGTTTTCCAGTCTGTCATTTATTTTGATTATTCATTGTCTTGATCAGCATTATGCTATTTGTAAAAGACTTAACAAAAGCAGTAATAATTGCGGCAACAGATGATGGTGATACCAGAGGACATCCAAAGGTAGGTAAAATCTAATATGACCATCTGTCAGTTTTTCTTAAGACTTCTTGTATTATAAACAAATTTGAATGCATATCAACTTAATACTTCCAGATCTTGCAAAATACAGATGCTAATCCCTGTCTAACACAAACATGCCCAGGTTATACTAAAAAAGGGTAACTGCAGAACCCTCCAGCTTAGGAAACTGACTTATAGTCAGGCTTCAATTGCCAACAGCGATACTTTCTGAGAAACATGTTGTTAGGTGATTTCCTCTTTGTGTGAACATTGTAACTGTACTTATACACACCTAGAAGGTACAGTCTACTACACGGGTCCCCATCCCCAGGCCAGAGACCAGTATGAGTCTGAGGCCTGTTAGGAACCAGGTTGCACAGCAGAAGGTGAGTGGTGGGCCAGTGAGTATTATTGCCTGAGTTCTGCCTTCTGTCAGACCAGCAGCAGCAGCAGCATTAGATTCTTACAGGAGCATGAACCCTATCATAAACTGAGCATACAAGGGATCTGGGTTGTATGCTCCGAATGAGAATCTAATGCCTGATGATCCCAAACCATCCATCTCCCAATCCTCACGGAAAAATTGTCTTTCCTGAAACTGGTCCCTCATGCCAAAAAGGTTGGGGACCACTGGTCTACTATACAACTAAGCTAAATGTTATAGCCTATTGCTCCTAGCCTGCAAACCTGTGTAACATGTTACTAAACTGAATACTGTAGGGAATTATAACACAATGATAAGTAATTGTGTATTTAGACATATCTAAACATAGAAAACTAATCTGTTATACTGAGACATGTTGACATTATGAAGGCTAAGACATCGCTGGACTAGAGAAAAATTTTATTTTCACTATAATGTTATGGGACCTCCTTGTACATGCAGTCCGTCCTTGACTGAAACAGCAATTATGTGGCATGTGACTATATTTGAAAGTGAAAATTGATGGGATCAATAGATCATCAATTGCAGTAACATGAGTTGGGCCTAATTAATCCCAATAAATTACATAGTATGACTTCAATCATTCATTCTTTCATTTACTGAAAAAACATCAAAGATTTTGTAAAGAATGACTGCTACCAATGATGATAATGATAATGATGATGAACTATCAATATCACATGCCAGGCATCCTCCTCCATCTGGGGAATTCAGCACTCAAGCACATAGAGTTTCTTTTCTCATGAAACTTAATACTTCTTAAGAGGGAACCAGACAATATAGCAAACATCTAGTATGGTTTCCAGAATTGACAAATGCTATGAAGAAATAAAACAGGGTAATGTGAAACTGGGAAGCCTTGAGGCAGAAACAAGTTTGGCAAATAAAGTAAAATAAAAAGTTTCATAAACTATAATGTTCAATAAATGTTAGTTGATTGAATACATGAAAAAATGAGTTGCTCATAGGAAAAATGAAACAAAGGAATTAAGGAATAAATAAATAAATGAACCAGAGGAGAAAAAGACACATAGTATATCCTCAAAATGCTCCCATGTCATCAATCACAAAGTGAAAGCAGGTAACATTGCCCACTCATTTTCATACCCCTTCCCCAAAGTTGAATGACTGCCTTTCTGTAATTCACTCCCTGATTCCCAAAGGCTGTACTTTCATGTTGCTTTAACAGGGATACAAATCTTGGGGCTGGGGATACACTGTGCAGTATTCTTTGAATCTCTTTCAAATTTTACCCCCAAACTTTTCTCCAGCCATGGACACCATTTCTGAATGGCAGGCTGGAGTGCCCATGGACAGTGTACACTAGGATGGCACAGATACCAGGTAAACGGGGCAGGGAAGTTGTCACACAATTCTTGAACCATTTTTGTGTAAAGCCCTAAAGCTGCAAAGGCAAATCTGAACGAAACATAATTAGCATTTACTTTCCTTTTCCCAAGGAGTCAAATAAGGTAAACTTTTGTGTCACAATGAAAAGAAAACTAAGTCAGAGCTCCCTTCATGATGATTTCAACTGTTAGTATTAATTTGCCAATTGAACAGCATCTGCAGGTGGGATTATTCTTCTGCTTCTGTTCAACTGAAAATATTTTCTGACAGATGGTGATAGCAAGTAAATAAGACATGTATTTCAGAAGCTGGAAATTCCTGGGCTCATGAAAGGAACAATAGTCATAAATAAATACATTTCAAGGTGTCCCTATGTTCACTGAGCTCTGAGATATTAGAAGAAAAAATTTCATTCCTATTGCAGGAAATCAAGTTTCCTACTTCCTTCCCCACTTCTGAATAATATTAACAAAAAGCCTGGGGTGTATTCTTGGCAGAAAACTCTAGCCGCAAAATAGCTGACTGTGTGAACATTAAATACAGTACTTCTACAAAAATTATTTGGTTCAAGATTTGTAGCTCAGTAAAAATACCTAGCCAATACTTCATATTCTAACTTTAGGACAGTCAACTGAATTTAAAGCAACATTTGTGAAATCAACTAGGCTTATTTAAGAAAAAGAATGAAAAAAGAAGTAATAAGTACATTAACCATTAAATGTATTAAACGCAACACTGTGGAAAAATTCCTGGATAGACAATATTTTTTTTCAAAAAGTCACAGCAATGCTTAAACTTGCCTACGAAAGTATATTGAAGGCATTTTTTTTTTTTTTTTGAGACAGTCACTGTCACTGTCATTGCCCAGGCTCAAGTGCAGTGATGTGATCTTGGCTCACTGCAACTCTGCCTGCCAGGTTCAAGCAATTCTCCTCCCTCAGCCTCCTGAGTAGCTGGGATCACAGGTGTGCACAATCATGTCTGGCTAATTTTTTGTATTTTTAGTAGAGGTGGTGTTTTACCATGTTGGCCAGGCTGGTCTTGAACTACTGACCTCAGGTGATCCACCCACCTCGGCCTCCCAAAGTGTAGGGATTGCAGGTGAGAGTCACTGCACCCAGGCCTATTGAAGGCATTTTTCAAGCAACTCAAGATGATGTTGCTACAGAAAATAAAGAGAGACCACTTTACCTTAGGTTCTAGGTGTGAAAAAAATTACAGTCTGGAATGTCTATTTTATACACAAGTGTCATTTTCACCATGTATTGCAAATAAACTACCTTCTCTGAGTTGCTATAAAATCACTGAACTTAAATAAATTTAAAATATTAGGTGAAGGAGCAATCATCACACTAAAGTGATGATTTAAAGATATGACCAGTATTCCATTAGATCTGAACTCAATTTCTTAAGATTTGAGTGCCTCTTATAAGAACCTGATTGCTGATGCCCTTGTCTCCTCAAAGATTGTTTAAAAAAAAAAAAAAAAAAAAAAGGACAAAATCTACTGTTGCTTAAATCTTCAAACAAAAAATTATTCTTAGGAAATTGTATTCTAAGTTTGTTTATCTCTTTAAATATTTTTAAAGACACTAAAATGTAATTATAGTGAAATGTATCATTTGGATTACAGAGAAGAATATGCACATATTTATCTTTCCACCGTAAACACAAAGCATGTGAATGAGTGTTTGCATATTTTTGTATGTATACACATGAGTGGGAGCTTGCAGAAAGTGGGTTAACATTATATAGGATATAGGAAATCCAACTAATGCTTGTATTACATGATAAAAATAGGTTAGATGGATAGTTTTGAACAGATTTTTTTAATGATATACAATATGCTCTGCTAAAGGCTTATTTTAAAATAGAAACTATAATTTGTAGGGGAAGTATGCCTCTTGAAAATAAATCTCTTACAAGGCAATCAATTTCGAAGTTTATTCACTAAAAATACAAGTCTGAAATCCTACGCTCTTGAAGTTTCTTCTCTTCCAATAGGGTTTTGAATATATTTCTTTTCTGCTGGACCCTATACTTATCTCTATTTAATTTTTATTTAAAATACAATTAAGAAATAGTCAAAACATCCTTAATTGAAATAAAATTTTATTCTTCTTTGTCCATATCGTGTATATTACTGCCACAGTCAGTATAATTTAGAAACTATTTAGTTAAAATTAATATAACAAAAATGTGTACATCTGGATTCTAAAACAGAAATTGATACAATAACATATAGATTGAAAATTAAGTTAATCATACTATTTCTCAGAGACACCTAGAGCTACTTATTTTCCATGCTCAATTTTTCTTTTTCTCAATTGCTCTAAATAGGTATTTTGAGTAACACTAAAAACATAGTTGAGTTATTGCGTTAGTTAATACCCTGAGAATAACACACCCTTCACCAAGGATATTTCTGTTTTCCTTTCAGTGTCTCTAGCACCAAATGATCCATTAGAAACAAAGAAATAGCCTTTTAATTATGTTTATGCAATTAAGAAATTATAAGGTATTAAAGTGACCATCTCAGAGATTAAGGCCCATATAATATATGATGCATAAGTCACATTCTCTTAAGTGACCAAAATAAAAAGAATTTTAAATTTAAGACATGTTTTATATATATACACACACACACACACATATATATAAATTATTTATAAAAATAAATTTAAGATATATTTATAATAAATTTAAAATATGTTTTAAAATATTTAAAATAAATTCAAAACATATTATTTAAATTATATCATTTAAATTAACCAAGTATCATAAGGAAGGAATTCCTCTTAAGAGTTTCGGATTTGGCTCTGATCAAATAAAAAGGGAAACATTACTGGGAAAATTGCCATTTGTCAACTGTTCCATGACATATCATGTGGTGATACAGTTCTCTAAACAGCAAATGCCAGAATACTGACACTATACTGTACAAACTAAAACAAGTACAAAAGTGAGCATAAATAACCCAAAAATAGTGGCAGCTGTGCATTTGTAAATGAGTGGTGTTTGTGATGACTAATATTTTCTTCCTATGGTTATAACATGCCTGCATTTATTTTCCATAGGACACCCCCAGGGAGAGGGGGCAGAGAACACATGACAGTCATTTTTAAAATTAACAACAACAACAAAGATTTTAAATCTTTGCTTAATTTAAAAGGGAATAGTACAAGTAGATGACTCACTTCTATCTTTAAAAGCTGAACATTGCAAATTATGCAATATCCTAAAAGTATAAAGACTGATTCAAATGCTGCTTCACGTAATAATCTTCAAATATATCTCAAAACTCTCCTACTTAGACTATTTGTTCCTATCAGTGAATTGTACTTTAAGTGCAAAACATAAACAAATAAAGAGAAGGGTATTTATTCCATCAAATAGGTCCTTATATGATAATGATAAAACCATGCTTCCCTTTTAATCGATCAAAAAAGTTAAAGTATACATTTTTCAAATACGCAAATCTTACCTTTAGAGAAACATTAACATGAACTGTTTCTTCATCCAACTGTGATTCAACATTCCCTAGCCAGTAATGTACTAATTTATGTATAAAAGCAGAGGTCCTGTGTGTTACATTTTATTCAGAAATATAGATGACATTTCCTTTTACTAGGTAGCTTAGAGTGACTAGTTCTTGTCACAATGTTGTCATAGTGATAGTGACATCAATGTACTTCATGGTAATCAGTGCAGTGATTTATTTGAGAAAAATAACAGCACCGATTTCTAGTGTATTTTATATTTCAAAATGCCATCAAATATCCTACTTAATCTATCACAAGTGAATGGGTTTCTGAGGTAGAGCACCCCAGGACTTTAGATTAATTGATGGCTGTGTGTATCTGTGAAATGTAGACAAAAACAAAGTGTCTGAATGGGTGATGGGGGCATTGGTGAACATAGCCAAGAGATCATAATTAACCGGTTGCTAAGGAATATTTTGCTCTCATGTGCCTTTGCCAAATACAAAATCTCCTCCAGTCATGAGCTCAGTTTAATTATTTTGTTAAATCCTTTTTAATTTTTTTGGACTCCAGGAGTGATATAGTGGTGATAGTCCAGAATTCTGGATTCTTTCCTACAGAACACTGACAAAATGCTTTCAGTCATCATCTTTCATGACAAAGGGCTCTTATTGAAACTTCAGATGTTATTTAGTGGTTCAGTTACCTCTTGCTCTGGTGCTATGCAGGTTGCCATTACAATGAACAATGAGAATGACATTAGCAGAACCTCTCAGAGATAGAGAGCTCCTATTTTTAGGTCACCAGCATATCAAAAATGAAAAAAAAAATGTGTTACAATTTTTAAAATATTCATATATTTTTCTATAAACATTTTAACACTAAACTATAATAGAAAGTAATAGAACTTTTTGGACAAATGTTTTAAGATTTTTGAAATAATAATTCATAATGAACCATGGTGTTAGGTCATTCTTGCACTGCATTGAAGAAATACCTGACTGGGTAATTTATAAATAAAAGAGGCTTAATTGCCTCATGGTTCTGCAGGCCTTATAGGAAGCATGATGTCAGCATCTGCTTGGTTTTGGGGGAGGCCTCAGGAAGCCTACAATCATGGTAGAAGGTAAAGGGGGTGCAGACGTGTCACGTGGCAAAAGCAGGGGCCAGTGAGAGAGAGTATGGGAGGGAAGGTGCCACACACTTTTAAATGACTATATCTCATGTGAACTCAGAGTGAGAGCTTAACCAAGGGGATGATGGCCCAAGCCATTCGTGAAGCATTTGTCCTCACGATCTAACACCTCCCACCAGGCCCCCACCTCCAACAGTGGGTATTACAATTAAACACGAAATTTGGATGGGAACAAGTATTCAAACTCTATCAACCATGAATGTTGATCATGAATTGGTCCCATGCTGACATCTGGAAGAAAGTTACTCCCTCTCTAGTCTTGGAGGCATATCTCTGACTGCTGGGCAGCCTCATTTTGAGAAGACCATGATGTTGTTTACAAATCTCTGAATCTAGCCAGACATCAATTCTTTATCTGTTTAGATAATTTTAACTAAATATAATTAACATAAAGGGATATCAGAGGCTCTCTGGGCAAAGTAACGTTATTTTCCTAAACATTTTTTTATTTGTGTTAAAAACCATCAGTTCGTAGAAGATAAACCATGAGAATTGCAATGCAACTACTTTCAATGAACTATCCATTTATCATTGTTATTGGTTGGACTCTAAAAAATAGCATTGCTACTTTGTCACCCTTGTAATTTTACTTCAAAAATAATGACTTAGATATGATTATACACAATGGTCTACATTCAAAACGCCATCGAGATAATTAAGAAACTGATGTGTTTGCTAGGGGCTCTATTAAGAAACGTTTTCATAGAGCTGATTTTGATCCATATTGTTAATAAAGAATTTTCTTTACATATAGGAAATTTCACAAGCCACAGATTTGACATGTGATGTTTTGAATATTTATTTTATGCCACACAATCTCAGACTGCTTTAATGTGAGTCACTTGAGACAAAACAGGCAGAAGATGGTGAGGCTATTTTGGCTTCTAAGCACCAACTCTTTCTTAGTTGATCTGACACTCCTGTACAGCCTGAATCTCTGCCAGTCTCTCACATTTCCTAAGGCCTGATTGTCCTGCCTTCATGTTTGCAGGGGCTGCTACTGACACAGAAAGTTGCAATTGTTTCCAATAGAGTTGAGGCAGGGATGAGGCTCTTCGGCAACCATTGCTACTCTGCTATTCCCAACAACTGTTAAATCTGAGCCCAGGCCTATTTCAGCCAGACCGCCAGGGAGGTGGTGGGGTGGGGTGGGCTTGCTTCCTTACATTTTTGGAATCTAAGAAGGGGCTTCTAGAGCATAACATATAAGAGCTACTTTCTCAATCTGTCCATCATTAGGAAAAAAGACTCAACCTTTCCTGAATGCTACTAGGCCAGGGCCTTTGCATGTTAGCTTTTCTAACCCTAACAACCTCAGCAACTGGTATATTTTATCTTATAAGTAAGAAAAGAAAATTCAAATCACAACATGCTCAGTCCAATGTCTTACAGAATTAGAGAAGGCTGATTAAACCATGTCTATGTCAGTACATTATTGAAACTAAAAAAAAAAAAAAAGTAAATGAGTAAAGCTCTGAAATCATAAAGAAAATTCAGTTGTCACTATCCTGTAATACAGTGCCATACAAGGCGTAGCCGTGTCTGCTTTAAACAGTATAACTTTGTGTGGCTATGCTCAAGAGACATTTGCTATTGCAATACAGGGGGCATCGAGGAGTTAAGATTTTTGCGTAACGATACAGACCTTGACCACGGATACTCAAGTCAGAGTTTACTTTCCTTCCACTCAAACCAAAAGGCCTACCAGACATCTCTCTGCATGATCCTCGCAAAGGACTACAAGTATTTTGTTTTTTGTTTTCCTACTGTGTCTAAGTTCATACCAGATAACTAAGAACAGAGATAGAAGCCTCACTAGAAACTCATGAAACTACGCTTAAACTGAGATTGAAAAGATTGCTCATTGTTATTAAAAGATATAATACAAGGATTTCACCATGTAGTTAAGAATATTATATAATATATATAATATTTTTAACAAATTAAAAAATATCATGAAGGAATGAGAGGTTGAGGTCCAGACCTAAAATAAATAATACCTCCTAGCCCCAATAGTTTCACTACATTGTTAGTGAGGAGGTAATGGACGCCCAAAGCAGCACTGAATACGTGTTACTAACAGCACATTATATACTACATTTACAGAAACACATTCATGAACATACTTATACTGTTGAATAAAATGTACATTTTTTGTTGCACCATTTGTGTTTGGTCATTATCACTTCTTTTGCAGTCTCACTTTTAAAAGGTTACCATAGATCAGTGCTTCCCAAACACGGGTTATGTTGTCTCCTGGAGACATATGCAATGTCTAGAGACATTTTTTGTTGTCAGAACTGGGTGAGGAGGAGGGGTGCTACTGGCGTCTACTGGGTAGAGGCCATGGTTGCTGCCAAGCATCCTGCAATGTATAGGACACTATGTCACTGTCTCAAATGCCTCAAATATCAACAATGCCAAAGTTGAGAAACACTGCTATAGGCATACACCCACACACACACGCAGGATTCATCAAAGTGAATGATAAGCCCACGTTCATTGACTCGAAAGAGCAGATGAGATGATTTGCATCTTATAAGGACGTTCATATAACACGGCTTAATCTTAAACATGGTATGCAATGGACGTTCCCAGTTTTCAGACACATTCTTAGGCTACCTCAAAACCAGTACCAGTGTTGAACACTGTTTGTTATAGGTTATATAAGACATATATGGGCATGTGATTTATTGAATCAAAGGGAGTATGTCTTTTAAGTCTTTCTGCAATGCATATATAATTAGGAAACTAACCATCCTTCAATTCAGCAAGCCTTGCCAGAAAGGCTAATCCCAAAGCATGGACTGTTTACATTATGAACAAGCCTTGTCTGGAGGGCGAATCATCTTGTGATAAACACACTTTCAGAGCCATCCAAGGAAGGCTTATTGGTTTTTTGAAGCAGCATATGCTTGGTTTTCGTTGTTGTTTAACCAAAAGTGTTAGAAAAATCATTTACCACCCGGAAAAGTAGGGATCAAATCTAAGATAACGTGTTATTCCTGGTCTATCATAACAGATACTGTATCTATGATTTCTTCAGCTTAAAAAAATGAAAAAAATATTTTCCCCTATGTTTTGTGTCTTACTTCTCATAACTTTTTCTCCCAGACAGTCTGATCTTATACTTACGTTAACATATATTCAAATAAAATATCTCTGCTATACTCCATAAAACTCTTCCAAACAAATAATGCCAGAAGTAGAGGAGGTAATTAATAGGCACACATATTCTAGAGAAAAGATCTCCAGTCATACTTTCTGCTGTGAAAGAAAGTCGCTCTAGCACTGGCTAATATAGTAGCATTGAGTCATATGTGCCTATTGAGCCTCTGAAATACAGCTAGTCACTAAGAAATTTTTAATTTTATTTACAAATTAATTTTCAGTTAATTTAAAATTTTAAATGCTTTGTGTTTAATTTTGACAAGTAGCTACTGTACTGAACAATGCAATTTAGAATACCAATGATAAAAATACTGACGCTAGAAGAAACATATAATATAGATTTGAACAGAAAGAAAAACTAGACACTAAGACAAAAAAATATTTATGAAGAATCAATACCTATCAGTTTAATCTTCTTTTGACCTTTGGGTTACATGCCCTTATTAAGGTGGAAATGTCATATTACCAATTTCTGTTTGAAAGACATGTTTTTTTTTATTTGAGGACAATTCTAAGCATTTAGAAAATTTCAGATTTGGGCAAAGAATTCCTCTCATTGCTTTAAAGTAAAAGAGGAAAAGTTACATGTTTTATAAGATGTAAAGAGTTTTTTGATGGTGGGACACAGCACACTGATACTAAAATAGATGAAGGCAGAACACTGTTATTTACAGCTCCAAACAAGAGATGACTGCCAGGTAGGGCCACATAGGAAATTGCATGTAGGGACAAGGTAATGGCAAAGTATAGCTGAAGGGGCAAGTAGGATGGGGTTAGCTAATTTCACAGGCCCCCTGCACATGTGGTGGTTAGTAAGTTTGCAGGATCTTGGCATAAGGTGGGTATAAAGTGGTCCCAGAGTACAAGAGCCTAAGTTGCAGTTGGAGTGTGTTGAAATATATATGTATGTGTGTATTTTTAAAATATATGTAGAGTATATATCGAGTATATATGTATGTGTGCATGCAAAATACATATATTTTTTATTGTGTCTCTCTCTATATAGAGATATGTATGTACATGTGCATATAAAGTAAATACTCGATATATTTTATATACATATATACATATATATTTTATATACACATATATACTTATATGTATATATTTATATACATATTTGACTATATGTATATAATATATATATTTTATATGCACACATACATATATATTCAATATATTTATCAAATATATATACTCAAAAATATATTTTTATATAATATATATTTATATAACATATAAAACATATATTTATATGATATATAGTAATATATATCATATATATTTATATATTATATAAATATACATTTATATAATATATATTTCATAAATAT
>CAUYLG010077029.1:0-26241 GCA_963573385.1 Cacajao melanocephalus | reverse complement strand
GCCCTCTCTCACCACTCCTATTCAATATAGTATTGGAAGTTCTAGCCAGAGCAATCAGGCAAGAAAAAGAAATAAAGGGTATTCAATTAGGAAAGGAGGAAGTCAAACTGTCTCTATTTGCAGATGACATGATTGTATATTCAGAAGACCCCATCACCTCAGCCCTAAATCTCCTTAAACTAATAAGCAACTTCAGTAAAGTCTCAGGATACAAAATCAATGTGCAGAAATCACAATCATTCCTATATACCAATAACAGACAGAGAGCCAAATCAAGAGTGAACTCCCATTCACAATTGCTACAAAGAGAATAAAATACCTAGGAATACAAATAACAAAGGATGTAAAGTATCTCTTCAAGGAGAACTACAAACCACTTCTCAACGAAATAAGAGATGACACAAACAGATGGAAAAACATTCCATGCTCATGGTTAGGAAGAATCAATATCATGAAAATGGTCATCCTGCCCAAAGTAATTTATAGATTCAACGCTATCCCCATCAAGCTATCAATGACCTTCTTCACAGAACCTGAAAAAATCACTTTAAACTTCATATGGAATCACAAGAGAGCCCACATAGCTAAGAAAATCCTAAGCAAAAAGAACAAAGCCAGAGGCATCACACTGCCAGACTTCAAACTCTACTACAAGGCTACCGTAATCAAAACAACATGGTACGTAATCAAAACAGAGACATAGACCAATGGAACAGAACAGAGGCCTCAGAAGCAACACCACACATCTACAACCATCTGATCTTTGACAAACCTGACAAAAATAAGCAATGGGGAAATGACTCCATGTTTCACAAATGGTGTTGGGAAAACTGGCTAGCAATGTGCAGAAAGCAGAAATTGGAACCCTTCCTGTCACCTTACACTAAAATTAACTCTAGATGGATTAAAGATTTAAACATAAAACCTAACACCATAAAAACACTAGAAGAACACATAGGCAAAACCATCCAGGACATAGGCATAGGCAGGGATTTCATGACTAAAACACCAAAACCAACGGCAACAAAAGCCAAGATAGACAAATGGGATCTAATTAAAATTCAGAGCTTCTGTACAGCAAAAGAAACCATCATTAGAGCGAACTGGCAACCAATAGAATGGGGAAAAAATTTTGCAGTCTACCCCTCTGACAAAGGGTTAATATCCAGAATCTACAAAGAACTAAAACAGATATACAAGAAAAAAACAAACAACCCCATTCAAAAGTGGGCAAAAGATATGAAAAGACACTTTCTAAACACATATGAGGCCAACAAACATATGAAAAAATGCTCATCATCACTGGTCATTAGAGAAATGCAAATCAAAACCACATTGAGATGGCACCTCATGCCAGTTAGAAGGGTGATCATTAAAAAATCTGGAGACAGCAGATGCTGGAGAGGATGTGGAGAAATACGAACAGTCTTACACAGTTGATGGGAGTATAAATTAGTTCAACCATTGTGGAAGATAGTGTGGCGATTTCTCAAGGATCTAGAAATAGAAATTCCATTTGACCCAGCAATCCCATTACTGGGTATATACTCAAAGAACTATAAATCGTTCTACTATAAAGACACATGCACACGTATGTTTACTGCAGCCTTGTTTACAATAGCAAAGACCTGGAACCAACCCAAATTCCCATCAATGATAGACTGGACAAAGAAAATGTGGCACATATACACCATGGAATACTACACAGCCATAAAAAATGACGAGTTCGTGTCCTTTGTAGGGACTTGGATGAATCTGGAAACTATCATTCTCAGCAAACTGACACAAGAACAGAAAACCAAACACCACAAGTTCTCACTCACAGGTGAGTGTTGAACAATGAGAACACGTGGACTCAGGGAGAGGAGCATCACACACACTGGGGGCAGTTGGTTGGGGGAGGCTAGGGGAGGGACAGCGGTGGATGGGAAGGGTGGGGAAGGATAACATGGGGAGAAATGGAGGATATAGTATGCACCTATGCAACAACCCTGCATGACCTGCACATGTACCCCAGAACCTAAAGTAAAATAAAATAATAATAATAATAATTCATTGTTTGAAACACTAATGTCTCCCTAATAAACTTTTATATAAAAATAGCAAGGAAACGTTCGAATAGATCATCTAAGAGAGAACACTGGAATTCAACAGAGAAGTGGCGGAAAACTCCTAAGAAAAGGTAAGCAAGGCAACCTGCTCTTCCAGGATTGTGTAGGAGCTCAAATAAGCTCCCCAGTGTGAAGGAAGGGTGAGAGATCCTGAGCAGTTTATATTCCCAGAGAAAACTCCTGCAATCTTAGCCACAGGCCAGCCCCTTGATCCTCATGGGTCCTGATACACAGGGATTTGCCTCGAGATCATATGAAGGCATTGCTCCAGACAGGGAGCTCATGCTAAGTCCTACATGTACCCACGGGATGCAAGCAGGTACAATATAGTGCCATTTTGAGAGCCTACCTCCCATCAGGTTGCATCTTTTCTTGTGGTCTAACAGTCCCTTCATCTCCACATCTCTGAAGCCCCATTGATATCATTTTCCACAATTACTGCTACTGCTGGCTGCTGCCACTGGAGGTGAAGTGTGATCCTGTGGCAGTGTCCCTGACACACCCAGCAATGGAGCTGCCACACATTTGCATATTCCCAGAATGTAGACTCCCCAGGCTTGCAACTGCTGCCGCTACTGGCTGCTGCATCTAGGTGCGGAAGCACATGCCATTGGCAGTAATCCCACTGCCCCTAGCAGCAGGGTTGCCATTAATTTACACACACCCTAAGGAGAGACTTTCCTGTCCATAGGCATGCACCAATTCTAAATGTTGCTGCCAGTGAGTGCTGAAACACACCCCACTGGCAGCAAACCTACCATCCTCACAAGCAGCAGGGCTGCCAAACATTTGCACATGCCCTGAACACAGACTACTTTGCCTGCAGCCACAGCTATTACAGGCTGTGGACATTGGGTGCTGAAGCAGAAGCCACTGGCAGTGACTCCACCAACCTCAGCAGCAGGGTCACTGCACATTTGCATGTCCTCCAAGGACAGGATCCCGCACCCACTGCCACTACTATTATTGGCTGTTGCTTCCAGGTAACCCAAGCGCAAGGCACTGGCAGCAACCTTGTCAACCTCATAAGTAGCTCTCACATGCATTTACGTGTGCTTTAAGGACAGGCTTTCCTGCACAGAGCTGTCGTCTGGTGCAGAACTGTGCAGTGCCCAGTTGTCTGGCTATGACTGCTGCCACTACAGCACCATGCTCTCTCCAGGAACAGGGCCATACTGTACTTCTGCATGCCTGAGGAGAGATTCCTCTGACCACCACCACTCCCACCAAATTTCCACCTGAGCACTCCACAGGGGGCCTGAGGACAACCATATTTCTGCCCACGATGGCTAGTGGGCAGATGCACCATCAGGGAGCCTAAAGACAGGGTTGCCCAATTTGACTCCACCCTTCCCAGTGCCAGAGTACATTATCTGGGCTGGGATTGCCCAACTTTGTCTATCACAGTTAGTACTTTGCTCAGGGGCCTGGAGATGAGCCCACCAAGCCTGCTATTATAAGCACATCTGACACCCACCTGAACGTGCCACCAGTGGGCCAAGGGACTAACCAGCACAGTTTGATGCTGCCACTAACACCAGTATGGACCTCCTGAGTCCATACTCACCGCCCAGGTAGCCAAGGACCTACCCAGCCTACCACTGCCACTGCTGACACCCAAGCTAACTGCCTGCAGGCTGAAGAATCAGGCTGCCTGAACCTGCTAATACCAGTGTTGGAATATCCCAAATGAGAGCCCAAGGACAGGCACACTCGGCCTGCTGCTGCCACCAATGAAGCCCGAGAACTGGCATGCCTGTTGTCTTCACTCCAAGTGAAACTTCACCACAGCCTCTATTTAAATCCACACACAAAGCCACTGAGCAAATCACAGAAACCACTGAGGCCAATCACAGCTAAAGAAATTATATGGGAACTACATTAGTGCACACACAGAGTCAAAGCTAAAGTGCCCTAACTAACAAATCCCATAGGTATATCTTTTGTAAGATGTCTTTACCTAAGAGCAAATTCAACTAATCTGAGGAAGCAAATGTTATATCAGATGTGCAGATATCAATATAACATAAGAAAAGAAATATGACATCACCAAATAAATAATTTTTCAGCAACAAAATCAGTAAGATATGAAATGCCTAGAAAATCATTCAAAATAATGATATTAAAGAAGCTCAATGAGATTCAAGGGAATACACATAAACAACAAAAAGTAATAAAAAACAATTCGGATAAGAACAACAAATTTACTAATGAGACAGATATAAAAAACAGCCAAACAAAAATCCTGGAGCTGAAAAATTCACTGAATGAAAATTTAAAAAAAAAAAAAAAAAAAAAAATATATATATATATATATATATATATATATGTTCAAGAGCCTCAGAGATAGACTGCATGAGGCAGAAGAAAGAATTTCAGAATATCAAGCAGATCTTTGGAAATAATGTGGAAAATAATTTATAAAATGAATATAATAAAAAAATTAACAAAGCCTACATGACATATGGGATACCATAATTTTCAAATTGTCACTATTCCATAAGGCAAAGATAATGACAAAGGGATAAAAAACCTATTTAACAAGGTAATTATTGAAAACTTCCAACATTTAGCATGAGATTTAGATATACAGATACTAGAATCTCAGGAAGCCTACATAATAAAATGCAAAAAGGATGTCAACACTACACATTATAGTCAAATTGCCAAAAGTCAAAGACAAAGAGAGAATTCTAAACATAGCAAAAGGAAAGTATCTAGTAACTTATAAAGGAACGCTCATTAGACTAACAGAAAATTCCTCATCAGAAAACCTAGAGATCAGGAGAGAATAAGATAAAAAAAAATCAACAACAAAGAAAACTATGAGCTGTAATAAACAAATTCAGTAAAGTTGTAGGATACAAAAACAACTTTCAAAAATAAGTGTCATTCATATATAACTAAAATTAATAAACTAAGCAAAGACATCCAGAAGGTAATCACAACTACAAGAGCTACAAAGAACACCTAAGAATAAAATTAATGAAGGAAATGAAAGTCCTCCAAAACATTTTTTAAAATCCTACAAATTGCTAATGAATGAAATTGAAGAGAACACAAACAAATGGAAAGCTATCCCATACTCATGAATAAGATGAATTGTCATTAAAATCACCACAATGCAGAAAGAAATCTGCAGATTTAGTGTAATCTCCAGCAAAATACCAATGTCACTTTTCTAAAAAATAGAAAACAATTCTAAAATTTGTCTGGAACCAAAAAAGAGACCCCATAGTCCAAGCAAAAGAACAAAGCTAGGGGCATCACACTACTTAATGTCAAAATATATTACAAGGCTTTAGTAATTAAACAGTATACTAATACTTCTTTATTTGAATTCTTTTTATTTTAAACTTTTAAGTTCAGGGGTATATGTGCAGGATTACATAGGTAAACTTGTGCCATGGGGGTTTCTTGCACATTATCTCATTATCCAGCTAGTAAGCCTAGTACCCATTAGTTATTTTTCCTGATCCTCTCCCGCCTTCCACCCTCCACCCTTTGACAGGCTCCAGCGTGTGTTGTTCTTCTCTACATGTCCGTATTTTCTCATCATTTAGCTACCATTTATAAGTGAGCACGTGAAATATTTGGTTTCTTGTTCCTGCATTAGTTTACTAAGGATAATGGCATCCAGCTCCATCCATGTCCCTGCAAAGAATGTGATCTTGTTCGTTTTATAGCTGCATAGTCTTCTATGGTTTAGATATATGCATCACATTTTCCTCATCCAGTTTATCATTGATGGCCATTTAGCTTGATCCCATGTCTGCTATTGCAAATAGTGCTGCCATACATATACCTGTGCGTGCGTCTTTATAATAGAACATTTCATATTCCTTTGGGTATATACCCAGCAATGCGAAGGTTAGATTGAATGGTGTATCTGTCTTTAGGACTTTGAGGAATCATCACACTGTCTTATGCAATCGTTGAACTAATTTACACTCCCATCAATAGTGTATAATCATTCCTTTTTCTCCACAACCTCACCAGCATATCTTATTTTTTGGCTTTTTTATAATGGCCATTCTGACTGTTGTGAGATAGTATCTCATTGTGGCTTTGATTTGCATTTATCTAACGATCAGTGATGTTGAGTCTTTTTTATAAGTTTCTTGGCTACATGTAAGTCGACTTTAGAGAAGTGTCTGTTCATGTCCTTTGACTGCTTTTTAATGGGGTTGTCTTTTTCTTGTAAGTTTGTTTAAGTTCCTTGTAGATGCTACATATTAGACCTTTGTCATATGAATAGACTGCAAAAATTTTCTCCCATTCCATAGGTTGTCTGTTTACTGTTGATAGTTTATTTTGCTGTGCAGAAACTCATTATTTTAATTAGATTCAATTTGTCAATTTTTTCTTTTGTTGCAATTGCTTTTGTAATCTTCATCATGAAATGTTTGCTCATGCATATGTCCTGAATGGTATCGCCTAGGTTGTCTTCCAGAATTTTTTATAGTTTTAGATTTTATTTTTAAATCTTTAATCCACGTTAATTTTTTAATATGGTGTAAAGAAGGAGTCCAGTTTCAATCTTCTGCTTATGTTTAGGCAGTTATCCCAGTACCATTTATGGCATAGGGAACCCTTTCCCCATTGGTTGCTTTTGCCAGGTTTGTCAAAGATCAGGTAGTTGCAGGTGTATGGTCTTATATCTATGTTCTCTATTTTGTTCCATTGGTCTACATGTCTGTTGTTGTACCCGTCCTATGTTGTTTTGATTACTGTAGTCCTGTATTGTAGTTTAAAGTTGAGTAGTGTGATGTCTCCAGCTTTGTTCTTTTTGCTTAGGATTGCCTTGGCTATTCGACTTCTTTTTTGGGTCTATATAATATTTAAATTGTTTTTTCTCTAGTTCTGTGAAGAATGTCAATGACAGTTTAATGGGAATAGTATTGAATCCATGTTACTTTGGCCAGTATAGCCATTTTAACAATATTGATTCTTCTTATTCATAAGCATGGAATGTTTTTCCATTTGTGTCACCTCTGATTTCTTGGAGGAGTGTTTTCTAGTTATCCTTGTAGAGATACTTCACCTCCTTAGTGAACTGTATTCCCAAATATTTTTTTCTTTTGGTGGTTACTGTGAATGGGAGGAGGTGGTTTATGATTTGGCTCTCAGCTTGACTGTCGTTGGTGTACAGAAATGCTAGAAAATGTTGTACATTGACTTGGTATACTGAGACTTTGCCGAAGTTACTTATTCAGTTAAGAAGCTTGGGCGCTGAAACTATAGAGTTTTCTAGATATAGAATAATGTCATATGCAAACAGAGATAGTTTAAATTCCTCTTTTCTATTTTGAATGCCCTTTACTTCTTCCTCTTCCCTGATTGTCCTGGCTATAACTTCCAATACTATGTTGAATAGGAGTTAATAGGAGTGGTTAGATGGGGCAAACTTGTCTTCTGCTGATTTTCAAGGGGAATGCTTCCACATTTTGCCCATTCAGTATGATGTCAGCTGTGGGTTAGTCATGTATGTCTCTTATTAATTTGAGGTATATTCCTTCAATACTTAGTATATTGAAAGTTTTTGGCATTAATGGATGTTGAATTTTATTGAAAGCCTTTTCTAGATTTATTGAGATAATCATGTGGTTCTTCTCTTTAGTTCCATTTATGCGATGAATCATATTTAATGATTTGCATATGTGGAACCAACCTTGCATCCCAGGGATGAAGCCTACTTGATTATGGTAGATAAGCTTTTTGATTTGCTGCTGGATTCAGTTTGCCAGTATTCTGTTGAAGATTTTGGCATCAATGTTCATCAAGAACATTGGCCTGACACTTTTTCTTGTTTTATCTGTGCCAGGATTTGGTATCAGGATAATGCTGGCCTCATAAAATCAGTTGGGGAGGAGTCCATCCTCCTCAATTTTTTTACATAGTTTCAGTATAAATGGTACCACATCTTTGTACACCTGGTAGATTGAGCTGTGACTCCATCTGGTCTTGGGCTTTTTTTGGTTGGTAGGCTATTTATTACTCCTTCAGTTTCAGAACTCATTTCTTCCTGATTAAGACTTGGGAGGACGTATGCATCCAGGAATTTATCCATTTCTTCTAGATTTTCTAGTTTATGTGCATAGAGGTGTTCATGTTATTTTCTGATGGTTGTTTGCATTTCTGTGGGGTCACTGGTAAGGTCTCCCCTGTTGTTTCTGTTTGTGTTTATTTGAATCTTCCCTCTTTTCATCTTTATTAGTCTATCTACTGTTCTATTTCATTGTTTTTTTCAAAAAAAAGCTCCTGAATTCATTTATTTTTTGAATGTTTTTTGTGTCTCAATTTCCTTCATTTTGGCTTTGATTTGGTTATTTCTTTTCTTCTGCTGTCTTTGACATTTATTTGCTCTTGGTTCTCTAGTTTTTTTCATTGTGATGTTAGGTTGCTAACTTGAGATTTTTCTAACTTTTTGATGTGGGCATTTAGTGCTATACATTTCCCTCTTAACACTGGCCTGGCGGTGTCCCAGAGCTTCTGGTGCATTGTATCATTGTTCTCATTAGTTTCAAAGAAATTCTTGATTTCTGCCTTAATTTCATTATTTACCCAAAAGTCATTCACGAACAGGTTATTCAGTCTTCATGTAATTGTATGGTTTTGAGTGAACATCTTAGTCTTGAGTTAGAGTTTTATTGCACTGTGGTCCGAGAGACTGTTTGTTATTTCATTTCTTTCCCATTTGCTGAGGAGTGTTTTACTTCGAAGTAGTTGATTGATTTTAGAGTAAGTGCCATGTGGGGATAAGAATAATGTATATTCTCTTGTTTAGGGGTGAAGAGTTCTGTGGATATCTATCAGGCCTATTTGATTTGGTGCTGAGTTCAGGTCCTTACAATCTTTGTTAATTGTCTGCCTTGATGATCTTTCTAATATTGTCAGTGGGGTGTTAAAATCTCCCACTATTTTGTGTTCGAGTCTAAGTCTCTTTGAAAGTCTCTAAAACTTGCTTTATGAATCTGAATACATCTGTGTTGGGTGCATACATACTTGAGATAGTTAGCTCTTCTTGTTGAGTTGAAGCCTTTACCATTATATACTGCCCGTATGTTGTTTGGTCTTTATTGCTTTAAAATCTGTTTTGTCAGAAACTAGAATTGCAACCTCTGGTTTCTGGTTTCTACTTGCTTGGTAGATTTTCCTCCATCCCTTTACTTTGAGCCTATGAGTGTCACTGCCTATAAGAACAGTCTCTTGAATACAGCATACCAATTGGTCTTTCTTTTTTCCCTGGTTGCCACTTTGTGTCTTTTAATTGGGGCATTCAATTTATTTATATTTAAGGTTAGCATTAATATGTGTGGATTTGATCTTGTCATTATGATGATAGTTGGTTATTTTGCAGACTTTTTTATGTGGTTGCTTTATATTTCCACTTGTATGTGTACTTCATTGGGCTTTTATAGTGATTGGTAAAGGTATTTTCTCTCCATATTTAGCATTTCCTTCAGGAGCTCTTATAAGGCAGGTCTGATGGTAACAAATTCCCTTAAAGTTTGCTTTATTAAAAAAAGATCTTATTTTTCACTCATTTATGAAGCTCAGTTTGGCCAGATATGAAATTCTGGGTTGGAATTTCTTTAAGAATGTTGGCTATTGGTCTCTGGTTTCTTCTGGCTTGTTGGGTTTCAGCTCAGAGGCTTGCTGTTAGTTCAATGGACTTCCCTTAGTAGGTGACTTGGCCTTTCTCTGGCTACCCTTAATGTTTCTCCTTTCACTTTAACCTTGGAGAATATGACAATTTTGTGTCTTGAGGATTATCTTCTTATATCTTAGTGGGGTTCTCTGCATTTCCTGTATTTGAATGTTGGCATTTCTAGCTAGGTTTGGGAAGTTACCATGAATGATATCCTGAAATGTTTTTTTTTTTTCAAAATTGGTATCATTCTCCCCATTTTTTCCAGCTGAAATAGCTAAATCTCCCAAAAAATAAAGATAGTGGCCTCACCCTCCTACCAGGAACTCCATGCCAGGGAGAACGCAAATCTCTGTCAGCCAGAGAACACTGGTGAATGTGGCTAGAGGTCCCAATTGGGAGGTCCCATCCAGTGAGGAGGAATGGATCAGGGACCCAATTAAAGAAGCAGTCCGGCCATGTTTTGCTAGAGCAGCTCTGCTGTGTTGGGGTATTTCTTCCATTCTCAGTTGGGTTGGACTCTTCAAAGCCTGAAGGCTGGAATGGCCGAGTTGTCCAAAGTGCAAATGTGGTGACCTGACCGTATCCCTAGGAACTGTCCCAGGTAGGGAAAACACTATTTCCAGTGGCTGGCTGGATTTTCAAGCCAGTGGGTCCTAACCTGTGAGGAACCATGGAAGTGGGGCCCACAGAGAAAGACTTCTCAGCCTCTTTCCTAGGTTTACGTACAGAGTTTTAACTCTCTCTTTGCCAGAGTTGCAGTTGCTTTTGCTGGGAAGCCCTGAGAATGAGTATGTAATGCTCCTGGTTCTCTGTGCGTGCCTGAGTGGCTGCTTTGCAGAGACTCCAAGTAGCTCTGCGTGTCAGACTGAAGGCACTGGGAGTGGATTCATGAGAGGATCTCTTGACCCGAAGGTTGCAAAGATCCATGAGGGAAGCATTGTTTCTCAAGGTCACACATTCACTCACTGCTTCCCTGGGCACAGGAGGTTCCCTTGACTCTGTGTTGCTCCTGGATGAGCTGTCACTATTGCTTGCTTTTATTCATTCTCCATGGGTCGAGTTGTTTTCTTGATTAGTCCCAATGCATGTACTTAGATATTTTAGTTGAAGGTGCTCTATTTTTTATTATACTTTAAGTTTCAGGGTACATGTGCAGAACATGCAAGTTTCTTTCATAGGTATACATGTACCATGGTGGTTTGCTGCATCCATCACCCCATCATCTACATTAGGTAATTATCCTAATGTTATCCCTCCCCTAGCCCCCACCCTCTGCTATCCCTCCAGTACTGCCCCGCCCCCTGATAGGCCCTGGTGTGTGATGTTCCCCTCCCTATGTCCATGTGTTCTCATTGTTCAATACCTACTTGGGAGTGAGAACATGCAGTGTTTGGTTTTCTGTTCTTGTGTCAGTCTGGTGAGAATGATGGTTTCCAGCTTCATCCATGTCCCTGCAAAGGACATGAACTCATCCGTTTTTATGGCTGCATAGTATTCCTTGGTGTTTATGTGCCACAGTTTCTTTATCCAGTCTATCACTGATGGTCATTTGGGTGGTTCCAAGACTTGTCCGTTTAGTTCCTGTCTATGAGAGTCACACACTGTAGCTGCTCCTCGTTGGCCATCTTGGCTGTGCTCCCCCAGCATATTATTGATGCAACAACAGATGCATTGACTAATGGCATAAAATAGTGACCCCATAAATAAATCCACATACTTGCAGTCAAGGAATTTCTGACAAAGGCACCAAGAACATACATTGGGGACAGGATACCCTCTTCAATAAATGTTGCTGAGAAAAAATATCCATATGCATAAGAATGAAACCCATATTTCTCAACATAAAAAAAATCAACTCAAGACTTCAACTTAAGGCCCCAAACTCTAAAATGACTAAAATAAAACTTAAGGGAAACACTTCAGGACATTGGTTTAGACAAAGACATTACAGCCAGAACCTCAAAAGTACAGGTAAAAAAAACAAAAATAAAGTATGAGACTATATTAAACCAAAAAGATTCTGCACACCAAAGAAAACAGTCAACACAATAAAGAGACAAATTGTTAAAGGCAAGAAAATATTTGCAGAATATTTATCCAATAAGAGACTATTATCTCAAATGCACGAGGAAATCAAAGAACTCAACAGTAAAGTAAAAACAAATAATTCCATTAAAATGGGCAAAGACACTTATCAAAGGAAGTCATTCAAATGCAAAACTGGTATATGAAAAATGTTTACCATCACTAATCATCGGGAAAGTGCAACTCAAAACCATAATGAGGTATTATTTCACCCCAGTTAGGATGGCTATTATCAAAAAGAAAAATTAACAGATGCTACCTAGAATGTGAAGAAAAGGGAGCTCTTATACACTGTTGGTGGGAATATAGATTAGTATATTTACTATGGAAAATAGTATGAAGAATTCTCAAGAAACTAAAAATATAACTACCACTTGATCCAGGAATCCCACTGAGTATTTATGTGTAGCAAAATAATTCAGTATATCAAAGAGATAACTATACACCTATGTGTGTTGCAGCACAATTCACAATAGCAAAGATCTGGAATCAATTTTAGTGTCCATCAACAGATGAATGGACAACTAAAAAGTGGCATATATATATATATATATATATATATATATATATATACAATGGAAAACTAATTGACAATTAAATGAATGACATTGGATTATTTGTAGCAACAAATATAAATAGAGGTCCTTATATTAAGGGAAATAAGTCGGGCATGAAATAAAAATACCACATGTTTTCACTCATATGTGGTTTTAAAGGTTGGTCTCATGGCCATACAGAGCTGAAGGATAGATACAAAAGGTGGGGAAATGTGTTGGGGGTATTTCAAATCATCTCTTTCAGCTATTTTGAAGTATACAGACTATTAACTACACACATGTATGGGAGTACACATAAACATATACATACATATCTATATATGTACACATCATATATATATATATAGATAGATAGATATCTTCTCACAAAAAACACATCTTAGTCTCCCATCTGTTCTATGGACTGGCTTCCTTTGGCATGTTAAATGTGATTATATTTGTGTCATGTTAACATTGGATAGTAAATTGAGTGCAATAGCTTTCAGAGTGCAGGTTGTACTATAGCTGTCAAATATCAACCAGAATCACATTTGAATTTACAACCTAGAACTGAAAGGTCCTTTCAAACTTTTGTACTGAATATGGAAAGAAAAATATTTCGAATGCATTTTGACTTTTGAGAGTTGATGCATTTAATCAAGACTTGTTAAAACAGAATCGTTGTGAATGAATAGCATACTCCAAGACATGACTAAAAGAACATTTGTAAAGAGTCCATTTATGGAAGTATGTCACTTATCACTTCCAACTATGAATATCCTGTAGGTAAAAATTTCCAGAAAGTACAGTGTTTCATAAAAAAGAGTACTGTTCATATAAAAACTGTAACTTGTAAATATAGTCATGTAATTATTTCTGGCTATAGTATTTTATTTTAGTTGCAAAGAAATTACTATGCTTACTTTAAAAGGCTTAACAAAAATACTAGCTAGTGGCACAGTCTTAAAATCATAATATTTAAATATAAAAATATTATAAAGCAACACGTAAAATATATTATTTAAAAATATATCTAAAGAGAATATATAACATATAGTAGAAAACATTATAACATCAATAGACTTTCCATATGGTGGTGAAATTACAGGTAATATTTCTTTTATTTCCCATGCTTATATGCATTTCCTAAATTTTCTACAGCAAGTTGCTATTAACTTGGTAACAAAAAAAGTAAAATATTCATTTATCTGTGAAATTATATTCTCTCTCGGACCATGTAAACTTGTATGGATTTCTCTAGTTGGTAATAAAGCCATGAAAATTATTAGGGAAAAGGAGAGAACAATCAAAATTAGACGTGTTTTCAATTTTGTGTCTTATCTATAGTATAGGCTATCTTATTGCCTCTGCATTCTGAAAAAGGAAATACAAAAAAGAATGAGGTTAAAAGAACAAATCTATTTTTCCTTATTTCCAGAACTGATG
Organism: Cacajao melanocephalus; assembly: GCA_963573385.1. Classification (NCBI taxonomy): domain Eukaryota; kingdom Metazoa; phylum Chordata; class Mammalia; order Primates; family Pitheciidae; genus Cacajao; species Cacajao melanocephalus. The sequence goes on along the minus strand of CAUYLG010077029.1, from coordinate 12,409 downwards.
TCTAATAGTGTCTTTTTCTATATCCACCTTAATTCTTCCCCTTCAAAATAACAGACAGTTTTCCCACCTTTGGATTTCTTAGTGGTAAATTGCTGTCTTCACTCAGGTCAGCAAGTGAGCTTTCTCACACTTCAAGAAAAAGTAAAAGCAATATCTAAAAGGCAAAAGAAAAAGTAGAAATACTGCAGAAAGGCCTCTTTTGATGTGCAAAGTGGGAGACTGAGTTTTAGCAGTTTTCTAAAACTGGCCCCAGCATCTACCATTTAATCTTGGAAAGATTGTAGCAGCATTCTATGTCCAATTGAATCAAATCATCCAAAGCAGCTATGTCCAACAGAACTTGCTGTGATGATGATGTTCCACAGCCTCCCTGTCCAATAAGATTGTCAACAGACACACGTGGCTAATGATTAAAATGTCACTAGCACTGCTGAAGAACTGAATTTTAATTTTATATGATTTTAATTCAACATAAATTGCTACATGTGACTAGCATATTCAAAGTAATCAACTTAACACATAATATCCTTGATCCTAAAGAACGAAGTTGTAGGATAAAGTAAGTAAATAAAATGTCAGAGTGTATTGTAATAGCTTTAAGATATAATTTACATATAATAAAATCAATTTATTTAAAATGCATAATCCATATTTTTAGTGTATTTACAGAGTTGTCAAACATTACCAATATCTAATTTTATTCCATCACCCTAAAAAAATCTATACATTAATATTCACTCCCCACCGTCCCCTCCAGTTCCAGTACTAGGTAACAACTAATGTACTTTCTATTGCTATCACTTTGCCTATACTGGACATTTCATATGGAATCATAGAAAATGTCGTCTTTTGTGATTCCTTTCACTTAGCATAATGCTTTCAAAATTGATCTATGCTCTAGTGTGTACCAGTACTTCATTATTTTATTGCCAAATGATATTCTATTGTATGAATATAGCACATTTAGCCAATCTGTCATCAGATGGGTAAGATGATTCCACACCAACTGATAGGAACAATGCTTCCATAAAGACTACCGCAAAAGTTTTTTGTGAATATGTATTTTCATTTCTCTTGCATATATACTTAGGAGTGAAATTTCTGGATAATGCTCTTAGCTCAATGTTTAACATTTGAGGGACCACCAAACTATTTTCCAAAGCAACGGAACTATTTTACATTCCCATCTGTAATGTATAAGGGTACATATTTTTCCGCATTCTCCCCAATACTTGTTTTTGTCTGCCTTTTATTACAGCTATCCCAGGGAGTATGAAGTGATATTTCACTGAGGTTTTGATTTGCATTTTTTTATTACAAATGATGTTGAGCATCTTTTCATGTACTTATTGAAGCAATTTATTGTGGAGAAATTCCTTTTAAAATCCACGACTCCTTTTTAAATGGGTGGTTTTTCTTTTTATTATTGACTCATGAGTTATTTATGTATTATTAATTGATATTATATAAACAACATACATCTCCTTATCAGATATATATTTTACAAATATTTTTCTCATTCTATGGGTTATCTTTCACTTTCCTGATGGTATTTACAGTAGAAAAGTTTTAAATTCTAATGAAGTCTAATTCATTTACATTTTTTTTGTCACTCAAACTTTTCTTGTTGTATATAAGGAAACTTTGCCTAATCAAAGTCACATAAACTTACTCTTATGTTTCATGCTATGTGTTGGAGTTTTATTTTTTACATTTAGGTCTATTTTTTATTTTGAGTTAACTTTTGCATAAGGAGTGAGGTAGAAAACTAATTTTATTCCATTTCATGTGGATTTTCAGATTTTCCAGCACCTTCTATTGAAAGGTTCGTATTTTCCCTTTTGTCTTGGAATACCTGCTGAAAATCAACTGAACATAAATGCAAAGGTTTATTTCTGGACTATAAATTATACTCCATCATTCTATACAACTATCCTTATGCTGCTACCACATGCTTTGATTACTATAGCTTTCTATAAGTTTTAAATTGAGGAATTGTGAGGCCTCCAACTTTATCCTTCTCTTTCAAGATTGTTTTGGCTATTCTTGGTACTTTGTACTTCCATATGAGTTTCAGGATTAGTTTGCTAATTTTTCCATTAAAAAAAAAAATCAACCGGGATTTTGTTAGAGAATACATCAAATCTATAGATTAACATGTGGAGTGTTGACATATTAATAACATTGCATCTTTTAATATGTGGAAGTCTATTTATTTCAATTTTTTACACTTAATTATTAACCCAAAAATGAAACTAATAAATCCATTTACAATGGTATCAACAAGAATAAAAATACCCAGGGACAGATTTAACAAATTCAGTGCAAGGCTTATACCCTTAAAACGGCAAACCATTGTTGAATGAAATTTAAAAAATTTATATGTGTGTCTGTTTTGTTCCTCTGTCCCTTATTTACGTTTTTGATTAAATGAATATTTTCTATGGTAAAAATCTTAATTAATTTTAAGACTTTTAATTGTATATGTTGTTTCTTACTGACTGCTCTATAGCTTGAAATACGCATGTTAATCCCTAAATATAATTAAAACTATACTCACATAATTCCAGTGAGATTTAGAAACTTTACCTTCATATGGCTCTATATTCTACCCCCTATATTGTGATATTGTTATACATATGACATCAGAACATGTTACAAACCTTACAAACTCATTGTCATAATTACTACCTTACATAATCTATGTCTGTTAAAGACACTGACACGACAATGAACAGTTCGTATATATTTGTAGAGTTTGCTATATTAATATTCTTATTTACCGTTTCTGGATATCTTCCCTTTTTTTTTCATTTTCCTCTTTTGGCTCAAGTATCCGTCTGCTAGCATTTCTCTACTTCAATAAAATTTTTCTTCTCACCTACCCCCTTTGTATTTTTAGTGCCAAATATAATCTATTTTGATTGATATGTTAAAACCTAGTAATACACATAAAGTTACAAAGATACACCATGTTATGCAATTGCTTTTCAGTCAGTTAAAAGAAGAAACAAGTAGGCATATGCATCTACACTATCTTTTATATTTACTTATGTAATTATACTGTCTTTTTTTGTGGATTCAAATTATTGCCTGATGTCACTTGTCTTTAATTTGAAGAAACTGCCTTAGAATTTCTTGTAAGGCATGGATGATAACAACAAATTATCTGTTTTGTTTACCTATGTAGACTTCATTTTACATTTATTTATGCTTCATTTTTGAAAGTTAGTTTTGCTGCATTTAAGATTCTATTTTGTTTTTATAATATCATCTTTTATTTTAAATTCAGGGAGTATACACATAGATTTGTTACACGGATATGTTGTGTGATGCTGAGGTTTGGGGGTACAGATCTCAGGTAGTGAGCATAGTACCCAATAGTTTTTCAGACATCATTTTTGTCCTTTCCTCCTCCCTCTAGTAGTTCACATTGTCCACATTTTCCATCTTTATGGTTGTATGTACTCAAAGTTTAGCTCCCATGTATAAGTGAGAACATGTGGCATTTGCTTTTCTGTTCCCGAGTTAATTCACTTACAACTATGGCTTCCAGCTGCATCCATGCTGCCACAAAGGACATAATCCCATTCTTTTTCATGGCTGCATAGTATTCCATGGTATATATGTACCACATTTACTTTCTTGTGAAAGCAACCCGTAAGAGTTTATTTACTATTTAGACATTAATTGGTATCTTTGAAAAAATATTATTTTGATTTATCACATTTATTTTTCTACTTTTATTTCAGTTTCTGGGGGTACATGTGCAGATTTCTTATCTGGATAAATTGCATGTCACTGAGGCTTGTTGTACAAATGATCCTGTCACTCACATAGCGAGCATTGTGCCCGATAGGTAGCTTTTTGTGGAAAGTAGAAAAGTTCCTTTTTAAAGTTTCCTTTCTTATTAAAGATTAAGTGTGCTAATAACTTTGTTAAGCCCTATCCTGCGTAGCTGTTAGACATGCCATGCTTACAGGCATGTAGTACATTCTATGTCCTTGTACTTTAACCAGGATGACTTTGCTGGACATGCTCACAGGCATGTCCAAGCTCTCCATTGCTTTTACCTGTTTAGAAAAGTTTTAAGTTGTTAGCCAATTGAGTTTTAGATTGTGAGGTCTGACTCCAGCCAACGAAGATCAGACACAGCAGTAAGGATGACCCCAAATGCATAAGAAATAAATTTGTGTTTTCCTTTGTTGATTGTACTCTCATGGCAAGATGGCTAGTGAGAATACCCTTCCAGTAGTCCAGGAAATACAAATTGTGTTGCTACAAGATCCTTTGTCTCAGTACTAATTTTCTTTGGGGCACCGAGCATATATTTCCAATATCTATTTCCAACACCTTCCAAACCATGCTCCCCTCTCAATCTCCTCACCTCAAATAGCCTCCAGTGTCTATTGTTCCCAACTTTGTGTCCATGTGCATTCAACGTTTAGCTCCCACTTCTAAGTGAGAATATGCAGTGCTTGGTTTTCTGTTCCTGTGTTAGTTTGCTTAGGATAACAACCTTTAGCTACATCCATGTTGCTGCAAAGGACATGATTCTTTTTAATGGCTATGTGGTATTCCATGGAGTATATATCCCAAGTTTTTTTTTTTTAATCCAGTCCACTATTGATGATAATCTTGGTTGATTCTGTGTCCTTGCTATTGTGAATAGTGCTGTGATAAATATGCAAGTGCACGTGCCTTTTTGGGAGAATAATTTACATTCCTTTGGATATACACCCAGTAGTTGGAATGCTGGGTGGAATGGTAGCTGTGTTTTAAGTTTTTTTGAGAAATCTTCATTCTGATTTCCGGAGTGGCTGAACTAATTTACATCCCCACCAGAAGTACATCAGCATTTCTTTTTCTCTGCAACCTCACCGTCATCTATTGCTTTTCGACCTTTTTAATAACAGCCATTCTGACTGGTGTGAGATGGCATTTCATCATGGTTTTGGTTTGCATTTCTCTAATGATTAGTGATGGTGAGCATTTTTTCATATATTTGTTGGCTGCACATACTTCTTCCTCTGAGAAATGTCTGTTCATGTACTTTGTCTATTCTTAATGGGGTTGATTTTTGTTTGTTGAATTGTTTAACTTACTTATAGAGGCTAGATATTAGACCTTTGTTGGATGCATAGTTTGTGAATATTTTCTCCCATTCCATAGGTTATCTGTTTACTCTGCTGATAATTTCTTTTGCTGTTGCAAAGTTCTTAGTTTAATTAGGTTCTACTTGTCCATTTTTGTTTTAGTTGCTATTGCTTCTGGGGACTTAGTTATAAATTATTTTTAAGACTAATATGTACCACATTTTTTTAATCTAATGCACCACTGATAGGCTTCTATCAATGTCTTGTTATTGTGAACAGTGCTGCAGTGAATATATAAGTTTATGTGTCTTTTTGGTAGAATGATTCATTTTCCTTTGAATATCCCACTGTATTCGAGACTCAATTCTTACTAATGAGAAGCCAGTTAATGTTATTGCTGTAAGTTTGTACCTGATGTGCACTTTTGTCTTGCTGCTTTCAAGATTTTCAAGATTCTGACTACTATGTGGCCAGGTGTTAATGTCCTTTTGTTTATTATACCTGGAGTTTATGGATCTTCTTGGATGTTTGGAATAATGTTTTTAATCAACTGTGGGAAGTTTAAACCAATATCTTTGAATATTTTTATTTTTGTGTTTTTTATTCATTTTATTTATGATTGACACAAAAATTGTACATATTTATGAGGTACAGTGTGATTTTTCCCATACATTTATATATTGTGTAAGATCAATTCAAAGTAAATTACAGTATCAGTCACCTTAAAATGTATTTCTTTGGGATGAGAACATTTAAAACCTTTCTACTAGCTATTCTGAATACGTAATACATTATTGTTAACTGCAGTTATCTTCCTATGCAAAGAACATCTGAATTTATTTCTCCTTTCCAACTGTGCCTTTGTACCTGCTGATCAATCTCTTTCAATGTCCTCCCTCCTGCTCCTCTTCCCAGCCTCTGGGCACACTATTCCACTCTCTACCTCTATGAGAACATTTTTTATATTCCACATATAAATGACACCATGCAGTGCTTGTTTTCTGTGCCTCGATTTTTTCACTTACCATCATGTCTTCCAGGTTAATCCATGTTGCTTCAAATAACAGGATCTCACCCTATTTTATTGCTTAATAGTATTCCATTATACACACACACACACACACATACACACACACACACACACACACACATATATATACACACACCACATTTTCTTTATTCATTTATCTGTTGACACTAAGGTTGATTTTACATCTTGGCAATTGTGAATAGTGCTGCAATAAACATAGGTGTGTATATATCTCTTTGTCATGCTGATTTCTGTGCTATTGGGTATATATGCTGTAGTGGGATTTCTGGGTTGTTAAGGCAGTTCTATTTTTAATATTTTGAAAATCCTTTACACTCTTTTACATAATACCTGTACTGCATTACATTCCCACCAGCAGGGTGTAAGGGTTTCCTTTTCTCCACATCCCCAACAACACTTCTTGTACTTTGATTTTGTGATAGTAGCCATTCTACCTTGACTGACATAATACATCTTTGCAGTTTTTGGTTACATTTTTCTATCAAAATACTGACGACATTCTTCACGGAAACAAAAAAAAAAAGTATGTAACCACAAAATACCTTGAATAGCCAAAACAATCTTGAATAAACAACAAAGCTGTAGGAATCACACAACCTGAATTCAAAATATGCTACAAAGTCGTAGTAACTAAAACAGCATGGCAGTGACATAAAAACAGACACATAGAGCAATGGAACAGAATAGAGAATAGAGAAATAAATCTACATATTTACAACCAACTAGTTTTTGACAAAGTGCTAACTACACAGAATGGAGAAAGGAATGTGTTCTCAATAAATAGTGCTGAGAAAAATATTCACAGAGAAGAATGAAATTATACCCATATCTCTCACCATATAGAAAAAAAATAACTCAACATAGATTAAAAAGTTACATAAGAGACTCAAACTACGGAACTACTAGAATAAAACATAGAGTAAAACTCTATGACATTAGTCTTGGCAAATATTTTTTTGGGGGATAAAACCAAACAAGCACAGTCAACAAAAGCAAATACAGACAAATGGAATTACAACAAACTGCAAAGCTTCTGCACAGCAAAGGAAACAATCAACAGAGCAAAAAGACAACCTGCAGAACGGGAGAATATATTTGCAAACTACACATCTGATAAGGGATTAATATCCAAAAAACATAATGAATTCAACCAGCTCAACAATAGGAGCCTGTGATTTGCAAAAGCAGGGATTGTACTGGACATCATTAAGTAAAGTAAGCCAGGCACAGAAAGATAAACATCATATGATTTCTCACTTATTTGTGGGATCTAAAAATCAAAATAATTGAACTCATGGATGCAGAGAGTAGAAGGATAGTTACCAGAAGTTGGGAAGGGTATTGGAGAGTTTGGAGGGAGGTGAGGATGATTAATGGGTCCAAAAATACAGTTAGAATGAAGAAGACATACTATTTGATTGCACAACAGGGTGACTATGGTCAATAATAACTTAACTGTACATATTAACATACGTAAAAGAGTAAGATTGGATTGTTTTTAACACAAAGGATCAATACTTGAGGGCTTAGATACCCCATTCTCTATGATGTGATTATTTCACACTGCAAGCCTGTTTTAAACATCTCATGTGCCCCATTAATATATATATACCTCCTATGTACCAACAAACATTTTAAAAAAATAAAAATGAGCAATATCACCCTGTTGTGCTATCAAAGAGTACGTCTTCATTGTACATTTAAAAATAACTAAAAGGGTATAATTGGATTGTTTTTTAACACAAAAGATAAATGCTTCAGGGGATGGATACCCTACTTTCCATATGATTATTATGCATTGCATGCCTGTGTCAAAATCTCTCATGTACTCCAGAAATGTATATACCTGCTATGTACCCACAAAATGTACAAATTAAAAATAAAATTTGCAAAAAATATGAATCAACATTTCTCAAAAGAATACACATAAATGGCCAACAGGTATATGAAAAAATATTCAACATTTTTGAATGTTATTCTGTTACTTTTTCTCTATTCTCTCTTTCTGGTTTTCCCATGACAGTCATCAATATTAAACTGGTCAAAATAATCAAAACAATTGGCTTACAATAAACAGAGATGAGAAATGAGTGTGATATCAAGAGGGGAAACTAGTCAAATTCTTAATAGGAAGATCAGGAAAAGGAGAAAAACAAGAAAACACAGCTGAAAGCACCATCGTCACTGGTAATAAGAAGACTGTATATAAAGCCAAGACTGCCACATATTTGGAGTAAAATCTCAAGTTGAATAATGCAGAAAAAATAAACTTCACTGAATTAATCCAGCCAAGTCACCAAACAAATGAAGAAGCAAATACAATGCACTCCAAAAGAGGGATAGATCAGCATGCGGAGTTGCTATATTATCTAAAATCTCCAGTTTTCAATAAGGATTTAAAAATTCTCAAATTCGACTGAAATAAATTGACTGAGGTCACAGATCTAATGGGCAATGGAGTTATAATCTAATATACTGGAGAGCAAACCTCTTAAATATGAACAGTTCCCATTTATTGTGGATTTCTCTGTGTGAGGCACTGGGCTAAACCCTTTATATGCATTGTATTACTTCACCTTGCTCTCAACAATTCCCTGCGATGAAAATTATTATACTCAATTTTCAGATAAAACATGAGATTTAGAAAAATTTACAACCTGCCCAAGTAAGTGTTGGACTAAGGATTTGATGAGATAAATAGCAAAACATACCTTGCTTATAGGCTGAGGCCTCAGAATGACAGTTTTATATACAGTCTGTTTTGCTACAACAGATGTTTTAACAATGCCAATTAGCTTATACACATTAGGTAAACAAAGGAATAATAGTAGTTTAATGTTAAAGCCATTTGGAATTACTAGCCTTATTTCCTAGTAGGTCAATATTTTCATGTGATAGAAGCAAAATAACTTTCACAAGACTTTCATAATTAAAGAGAGAGCTTTAGGTATATGTGAAGACCTTAAGAAAAACACACTTGCAAATCACGGAAACATGTCCTCCAGAATAAAAAGTGGTTGATTTAGTGATTTCAAGAATCACTATACTTTCAGCAATGTTAAACCATTTGAAGAAGGGGATTCAAAGAGACTTCCCAGTTTTTTTTTTACTTTTATAAAGTGAGGAAGACTGCTACTCCCAGAGCATAATGTGAATTTCAATGCAACTTGTTACTATCAGAACCAAATATACTCAAGGACCTACAGCTTGAAGAAAGAAGAGTGAGCCCCAGAGTGTAAGGCTGAAAAAAATGAAGGGCCTGTAACACTTGGTATAAAATATAGTGGAGATGCAACTTCATTAATAGTTTACTAAGATGTATTTTAGAAATACTTTTAAAGTCTAAATTTCTCTCACAGGGTTAGCATTATTTTTCTTAGAGTTTGTGGTACAGTGTTCCTGAGGTTTTGAGTGTTTCCCCTCTTACTCTATTTTTCCAATAAACCCGTATGCTTAGAGTGTATTTTTGCATTACAAATGTTTTTCAATAACACAGATGATACTGTAGAAGAAATCTCATATATTAAATCTCACATATTAAAACTATATGCTTTATAATTAAATTGAATTAAGTATTCCTTCATTGTGCATACATACCACATTTTCTAAACTATGAAATCAGTATCTTTACATTTCACATGAGTGAGAAAAGTTCATATTTGCTTTTCCGTGCCTGGCTTTTTTCACTTAAAAATAATGTCTTCCAAGATCATTCACGTTGTGGCAAAAGATAGGATTTCCTTTTTATGGCTCAGCCCCCAGGCTTATACTGGATTTACATGTCCATATAGATTAGTGTGACAATTTTTTAAAAAATTAACTGACATTTGTTAAAAATATTTATGGGGTAGAATGACATTTCAATACATGTTCAAATTCTGTAATAATCTTTTTAGCATATCAGTCAGCTCATACATTTATCATTTGTTTCTGATGAGAATATCCAAAATCCAATCAGCTATTTAGATATATACAATATTGTTAATCATAACTGTTACCCTAAATTGAATAGTAACTTTGTACCTATTGACCAATCTCTCCTTATCTTCCCTGTCTCCTACCCTCCTCAGCTTCTGATAACTACTATTCTCTCATCTATGAAATCAATATCTTTACATTTCACATGAGTGAGAAAATGTGGTATTTGTCTTTTTATGCCTGGCTTATTTCACTTATAAGTTATGTCTTCCAAGATCATTCACATCGTGGCAAAAGACAGGATTTCCTTCTTTTTATGGCTCAATGGTGATTTATTGTGAATATATACCACATTTTCCTTATTTCATTCATCCATTGATGAACACATAGGTTGTTTCCATTTCTTAGTTACTGTGAAGAGTGATGCAGTAAGTATGGGAGTGTAGAGATTTCCTGGAAATACTGATTTTGTTTTCTTTGGACATATACCCAAGAATGGAATAGCTAGATCATATTGAAGCTCTATTTTTAATTTTTTGGGGAACCTTCATATTGTTTTCTGTAACTATAGTAATCTACATTCACAATAAGTGTAAGTATTTCCCTTTCTCCACACCCATGTATTTGTTATTTTTCATCTTTTTGATAATAGTCATTCTAATCAAGGTGAGGTGATGACTCATTGTAGTTTTGATTTATATTTCCACAATGATTAGTGATGTTGAGCATTTTTTCATATACCTCTTGGCCATTTATATGTCTTTTTTGAAAAAATAATTGAGGACTTTTGTCCAGTTTTTGATTAGATAATTTTTCCACTACTGAGTTGTGCGAGTTTCTTAAATATTCTGGATATTAACCCCTTGCCTGATGCACACTTTGCAAATATTTTGTTCCATTCTCTAGGCTGTCCCTTTGCTCTTCTGATTGTTTCCTTTGTTGTAGAAGAGCTTTTTAGATTGATATAATCCCATTTGTCTATATTTGCTTGTAATGTCTGTGCTTTTGAGGTTTTATTTTTAAAAAATCCTTTCAATACACCAATGTCATGGAGCTTTTACTCATGACATTTTATCCTTGTGGTTTTATAGTTTTGGTGGTACATGTAAGTCTTCAATTAATTTTGAATTTTTTTTGTCTATGTGTAAAGGTAGAGGTCTAGCTTCATTCTCTGCCTTTGACTATGCAGTTTACCTAGCACCATTTATTGAAGAGATTGTTCTTTCACTAATGTGTGTTCTTGTCACCGATTGCAAAGTGTGTTGCCTATGTGTCAGTTGCATTTGTTGCATTGGTCTGTGTCTATTTTTATGTCAATGCCATGCTGTTTCAGTCACTATAGCTTTGTAGTCAATTTGAAGATAGGTAATGTGATGCCTCTAGGTTTGTTCTTTCTGCTCAGAATTGCATTATCTATTCTAGCTCATTTTTTGTTCCATCCAATCTCCCATCTCATAATTAGTACTCCAGTCATCCGTGCAGAAGCTGCATATACAAAAAGTTGGCCCTCCATATATATGGATTACACATCCCACCAATAGTGTATTATTTATCAGAGTTTGGTTTTAAAGATCAACATATAAGTGGACCTACACAGTCCCAACCCATGTTGTTCAAGGGTTAACTGTAGTTTGAAAATAGTTCTTTAAATGTTCCATAGAATTTAGTAGTGAAGATATCAGGTCCTGTGCACTCTTTTTTCTTCCTAGAAAAAAACTTTCATATTTACTGTTTCAATCTCATAACTTATTATTGGCCGGATCACATTTTCTGTTTCTTCATAATTTAATTGTGGTGGGTTGTGTTTGTCCAGGGATTCATCTATATCTTCTAAGTTTCCTAATTTGTTGGTGTACAGTAGTTCTTAATAGTCTTTTATGAACCTTTGTATTTCTGTGGTGTTAGTTGTAATGTCTCCCATTTCATCTCTGATTTTATTTGGTTCTTCTCTGTTTTTTTTCTTTTTTTAATTTTACTTTAGGTTCTGGGGTACATGTGCAGATCATGCAGGATTGTTGCATAGGTACACACATGGTGAGGTGGTTTGCTGCTTTCGTCCCACCATCACCCACATCTGGGATTTCTCCCCACGTTATCCCCAACAAAACCCACCCCACCCCAAAACCCACCCCAAACCCACACAAAAAACACACCCGGGGTTGTCGCCCCCCCCAGGTTAACAACCACAGAAATTGTTAAAAACACCCAAACCCAATACAACAGTACCACCCCAAGCCCCCCAAAAATTACACCGTGTGTTTTTCAAAACAACCAGTTTATAACTGTTCAAATTTTTAAAAAAACGCCAGGTAGTTAGAACAATAAATGTTTTGGTTTTTGTTAT